>JAVTVY010044935.1:0-19946 GCA_036873755.1 Hanleya hanleyi
GCACTGATAGATACTCAGAATGCACAAACAACTATCTGAGGATATGTTTCCTCAACGGTATCCTGGCCTGCTCGATGACGATTAGAAACAGTCTACATCCGGTAGGTAGTTGAAATGAGTGTGCTAAAAATAGATCAACAGCTAGCGTGCTATAAAAGGGAAGCGGCCTTGCCGTTTCATCAGACACTCTGTCAACCACCAAGATGTTCACTTGCACAACTTGCAAGAAGTCATTTACTCGCCCAGAAGATTTACGACGCCACGAGGCCTCCATCCACAACGGTGCACGACATACTTGTATAACCTGCGCACGGTCATTTAATCGGGAGGATCATTTACTGCGCCACGAACGCTCAGTCCACGAGGGCGCGACGGAACAATGTAAGGATTGTGGTGAACTCTTCAAACGACGCAGTCAGTTAAGACGGCATCAGCGTTTGATTCATGGCCCGTCTCCACGGTTTTGGCGACAACTTCCTACTGAAGAGGAGCCGCGGAAGGTCAGACCCAGTGAAGATAAGCCCGGGGAGACGAACGCCACTGGTGATACGATGACGGAGAGCCCGCCTATACCCACAGTTGGGAAGAGCCTGGATTTCCAACCGGACCCCACCGTTACGGTTTCGAGTCATACGTCATACATCGAACATTTTCTGGACGAGCCCATAAATGTTCCTAGCGATCTCTTACCCGAATATCATCCAGAGAGTGACATCTCTCGGCGCCATTGGACCATGACACGGCACTGTTTCCACCGTCATCGCCCTATTCAAGATATCTACAATTTCCCACTGACCAAGCTCACCCGTCTACGCAGCTACGTGGAAACCATCTTCAATGACCAACCTACGGCCTTCACATTAAATGTAGCATTTGGGTACATCTTATGCCATAAGGTGACGGGTGAATTGCGCTATTTCTATTCCAGTGCCATCCACCCAGTGTACGACCATCCTTTCACAATCACCAATCGGGCGTCGCTAGAGACGATGCTGGACCAAGTGGAACAATTGGATGTCTTGGGATGGGCCCAACAACAACGACCCAACACCAAGTGGACAGTGAAGAGGGTGACAAATGTTACGTTTTTCCTTACCAAGCTGATCCACCACTGCCATCGGTTGAATGCGTCACTCGTGCACTGATGAATACTCAGAATGCGCAAACAACTATCTGAGGATATGTGGCCTCAACGGTATCCTGGCCTGCCCGCCGATGATTAGAATAAACGGTTCAGAGCGAACATGGCCGAAGATGGAACTTTCTGAAATGGAGACTTCTGATTGGACAAGAATACATCTAACGGACAGGAACGAATATGACAGATACAAATGGTGGCCTCTGATTGGGCAAGAGTCTTTTTGAGTTGTAAACATACCCAACGCGGCTCCCCAGCGTGGGTATGATGTAACATTGGGGAAAATAAACTATATGAAAAAACTTCTTGTTGTTGTTGTTCTCTCATGTGTCATCCTTGTTGTTGTTGTTGTTCTCTCTCTGGTCTATATCATGGCGTCAAGGCGTTATGTAAGAGCGTTAAGGCGTAACGACGGGCGTTGACGGGCGTCACTGCATTTCGATGAATTGGTGTCAATTCCATGGAATATCTAGAAAATCAGAACTTCTGAGCTATTTCACCAGGGCGTTGAAGCGTTAAGCTTGGCGTTGGCGGGCGTTGCTACAATATGACACCTCATACGACGCATTCGGACCAAGATTGGAGAACAACACAAAGTATTGGTAGTTCAAGGCAATATCTCTGGACGCCTTCCCTTGAGGAAAGAGATTCTGGGTCAAATAGATGACGGACAGATTCTGATGATGGGATCCTTTCCACATACCCCCAAAAATGCCTGTTTTCTCTACTACGGCCAGGCTGGGCATGCGCAGATTGACGCGACTTGCACTTAAAACACGCCATTCTGACTCTACCCCACACAAGCTTCACATTGATACCTCACACGACCCATTCGAACCGTGAATAGCCCATCTCTACCCCCAAACACACACCCACATACCCCCCAAAATGCCTGCTTTCTATACTACGACCAGGCTGCGCATGCGCAGACTATTGAACACGGACGAACCATTAGTGTAGTCAAGTGCTCCTCCACGACAGCTTCAAAATAAGACCTCACTCGACCCGATCGGATCATTAGGGACTCACCTAGACCCCAACACGGCCACCCCGTATGGGCCTATACACCCATAGCCATGCAGTATAGGCCTATGGGCCTACCCAGGCCTCGGTGACTTTTTCCAAAAATTTCACCGTTTCGCTCCGCGACACTTCCTATCATGTTCTAAATGACGAGACGTGAAAAACAAATCCAAACAACCCTACCGCAAATGTATAGGAGTACGTTTCCCAGGGGGGACAAACATTGATCCTATACCCCCAGTATGGGACTATATGGGTCTATATGGGGCTATATCGTACTTTTTCAAAAATTTTACCGATTCGCTCCGGGACACTTCCTATCATGTTCTCAATGACGAGACGTGAAAAACAAATCCAAACAACCCTACCGCAAATGTATAGAAGTACGTTTCGCAGGGGGACAAACATTGATCCTATACCCCCAGTATGGGACTATATGGGTATATAGCGTACTTTTTCAAAAATTTCACCGATTCGCTCCGGGATACTTCCTATCATGTTTGTCTTGACGAGACTAAGAAAACGAGACCCCCCAACCTATACCGCAAATGTCGAGAAGTAGGTTTCCCAGGATGGTCCTATACCCCCCATACCCCATATAGGCATTTTCACGTAATTTAGGATAAAGTCCGTGTTCCGTATTTTTCAGGAAAAATTTTACATGCACCCACCCATGCTTGAAATATACTTCACTTTCATACCTCATACAACTCCATCGGCCCATTAGGGGCTCCCCTAGCTCCAAAACGTCTAGCAGGACCCATACAAGGTCCAGTTTTCGACACTAGGTGACCACATCCCGACGAAATGGCCAGTTTTCGACACCGGATGTGCCGCCATCTTGAACACACGTGCCGCCATCTTGGATATGGCCCATAATGCACCGGGTCAAAATACTCGCTTCTGATTGGCTGAGAGCTCTGTGACGGATTTGAAATACTCGCTTCTGATTGGACGAGAGCTCCGCATTGCGTCTGCGCATGCGCAGAATGATATTCCTACCGCACACCCAACCCATCAGATGCCCCTTCACGAATGCTTCACTTTGATACCTCACTCAACTCCATCGGCCCATTAGGGACTCCCCTAGCTCTCAAAAAGTCTATTTTCATACGCTTGGGCCACCGCGCATGCGCGGAATGACGCTATTTCAACCCCACACCCAGCCCATTAGATGCCCCTTCACATAAGCTTCACTTTGATACCTCACTCGACCCCATCGGCCCATTAGTGCCTCCCCTAGCTCCAAAACGTCTATTTCCATACCCTTGGGCCACCGCGCATGCGCAGAATGCCGATATGTCAACCCCACACCCAGCCCATTAGATGCCCCTTCACATAAGCTTCACTTTGATACCTCACTCGACCCCACTGGACCATTATTGGCTTCGCTAGATGCCAAAACGTATATTTCCATACCCTTGGGCCACCGCGCATGCGAAGAATGCCACTAGTTCAACCCCACACCCAGTCCATCAGATGCCCCTTCACGAATGCTTCACATGGATACCTCATATGACCCCACTGGACTATTAGTGGCTCCCCTAGCTCTCAAAACGTCTATTTTCACACCCTTGGGCCACCGCGCATGCGCAGAATGATATTCCTACCGCAGACCCAGCCCATCAGATGCCCCTTCACCTAAGCTTCACTTTGATACCTCATATGACCCCATCGGACCATTAGGGGCTCCCCTAGATGCCAACACGTCTATTTCCATACCCTTGGGCCACCGCGCATGCGCAGAATGACGCTATGTCAACCCACTAGTGGAGTCAGATGCCCCTTCACATAAGCTTCACTTTGATACCTCACTCGATCCCAATGGACCATTATTGGCTTCGCTAGCTCCAAAACGGCTATTTCCATACCCTTGGGCCACCGCGCATGCGCAGAATGGCGATATGTCAACCCCACACCCACCCCATCAGATGCCCCTTCACCTAGGCTTTACTTTGATACCTCACTCGATCCCATTCGACCATTTGTGGCTCCCCTAGCTCCAACACGGCTATTTCCATATCCTTAGGCCACACGAGTTGTCTCCCTTGCCTCAATGTGTGCAGATGGCGCTACTGTCGACGCCGTGATATGGAAAGGGCATCCCCACACCATCCTGGAGCCGCCATTTTGTTTGTTGTTTTCTTGCGGAGATACACGGGACAATAAACACTCGACCCTAGGGTGGTACAGCTGCTAGACTGATCCTATTAACATGGTACAACACCTATAGATTATGTTTAATTGAGCTGCGTGTATACGGTGAGTGAAGACTCGTCCAACACGTATAGATTAAGTTTATGACTATAAGTTCTATGTAGCGCGCTGCGGCCGAGGGAAACCCCCCCCAGGCACGGTGTACATTCCGTGGGACTACTTTTCTGCCCGCGGAGGCAGACCACATCACCACCAGACCACATCACCGCGGATGTATACATGGAACTATTTTTGACCTTTGTCCCGGAACTATAGCCTAGACAGGTCAGTCATGCCTTGATCACGTGATCGTCATGGGGAAACCCCCACTGGGGAATCCCCCACTGGGAAACCCCGCCCAACCCACCATCCACCACCACCCACCACATAACCCACCATCCACCACCACCCACCACATAACCCACCATCCACCACCACCCACCACATAACCCACCATCCACCACCACCCACCACATAACCCACCATCCACCACCACCCACCACATAACCCACCATCCACCACCACCCACCACATAACCCACCATCCACCACCACCCACCACAATGACCCCGTGTAACAGAATACTCGCTTCTGATTGGCTGTCGCGTGACGTCATATGCAAATTTCTGAGGTCAAATTTTACTCGCTTCTCATTGGCTGTCACCGCCCCAGTTCCGCCCCCAATATGCAAATTTCTGAGGTCAATAGGACTCAATTGACGCTTACACTACTACTGGCATCGCAACATGAAACCGAACATTGGCGAGTATGCACGAATGCTTATTGTACACACAAACACACAACAATGTGATCAGTTCATGTTTGACTCTCATGACGTTTATATATCATGAGAGATATAGTTTCAATTTGAATGTCATGCTCGTTTGCATAATATAAGAATTAAATTAGAATGCAAAGATTTATCTAGATACACACAGTAGCGTATTTATATCTGGTTTTAACTTTTTGGCTGATCAAATACGACATTTATATATAAATGTGTGTGAAGCTGACACCCAGTACCCAGTTCCCAGTTCCCAATTCCAAACTAGGTCAAAGTAGAAGATTAGTTCATTTGAAAATAGGGGTATATAGCAAAACCACCAGAAACAGATGGCTAGACGGTCATAGACAACACAGACAGAGGCGAACTGGGTAATGGGTAATGGGTAACAGTCGAATTGGGTAACGGGCTATAGAACGCCTGCAAAGAGATAATACGCGAATTGGGTAACGGGAGAAGGACGAATTGGGTAATGGGTGATAGACAGATGCGAACTGGGTAATGGGTAATGGGTAACAGTCGAATTGGGTAACGGGCTATAGAACGCCTACAAAGAGATAATACGCGAATTGGGTAAAGGGAGATGGACGAATTGGGTAATGGGTGACAGACAGATGCGAACTGGGTAATGGGTAATGGGTGACAGTCGAATTGGGTAACGGGTTATGGAACGCCTGCAAAGAGATAATACGCGAACTGGGTAACGAGAGATGGACGAATTGGGGGACGGGTGATAGACAGATGCGAGCTGGGTAATATATGGGTAATGGGTGACAGTCGAATTGGGTAACGGGCTACAGAATACCTAAAAAGAGATAATAAGCGAACTGGGTAACGGGAGAAGGACGAATTGGGTAATGGGTGATAGACAGCTGCGAACTGGGTAATGGGTAATGTGCAACAGTCGAATTGGGTAAAGGGCTATAGAACCTCTGCAAAGAGATAATCCGCGAACTGGGTAACGGGAGATGTACGAATTGTGGGACGGGTGATAGACAGATGCGAACTGGGTAATGGGTGACAGTCGAATTGGGTAACGGGCTACAGAATGCCTAAAAAGAGATAATACGCGAACTGGGTAACGGGAGATGGACGAACTGGGTAATGGGTGACAGACAAATGCGAACTGGGTAATGGGTAATGGGTGACAGTCGAATTGGGTAACGGGCTACAGAATGCCTAAACGAATACGCGAACTGGGTAACGGGAGATGGACGAATTGGGTAATGGGTGACAGACAGATGCGAAATGGGTAATGGGTTATCGGTAACAGTCGAATTGGGTAACGGGCTATAGAACGCATGCAAAAGAGATAATACGCGAACTGGGTAACCGGTGATGGACGAATTCGGTAATGGGTGACAGACAGATGCGAACTGGGTAATGGGTAATGGGTGACAGTCGAATTGGGGAACGGGCTAAAGAACGCCTGCAATGAGATAATACAGGAACTGGGTAACGGTAGAAGGACGAATTGGGTAAGGGGAGACAGTCAGGGGCGAACTGGGTAATGGGTAATGGGTGACAGTCGAATTGGGTAACGGGCTACAGAATGCCTAAAAAGAGATAATCCGCGAACTGGGTAACGGGAAATGGACGAATTGGGTAATGGGTGACAGACAGATGCGAACTGGGTAATGGGTAACGGGTAACAGTCGAATTGGGTAACGGGCTATAGAACGCCTGCAAGGAGATAATGCGCGAACTGAATAATGGGAGATTGACGAGTTGGGTAATGGGTGACAGACAGATGCGAACTGGGTAATGGGTAACGGGTAACAGTCGAATTGGGTAACGGGCTATAGAACGCCTGCAAGGAGATAATACGCGAACTGGGTAACGGGAGAAGGACGAATTGGGTAATGGGTGACAGTCAGAGGCGAGCTGGGTAATGGGTAATGGGTGATAGACGAATTCGGTAACGAGATACAGGATGCATGCAAAGAGAAAATACGCGAACTGAGTAATGGGAGATGGACGAATTGGGTAATGGGTGACAGGCAGAGGCGAACTGGGTAATGGGTAATGGGTAACAGTCGATTTGCATAACGGGCTACAGAATGCCTGCAATGAGATAATACGCGAACTGAGTAACGGGAGATGGACGAATTGGGGAACGGTTGACAGACAGAGGCGAACTGGGTAATGGGTAATGGGTGATAGTCGAATTGGGTAACGAGCTACAGAATGCGTGCAAAGAGATAATGCGCGAACTGAATAATGGGAGATGGACGAATTGGGTAATGGGTGACAGGCAGAGGCGAACTGGGTAATGGGTAACGGGTAACAGTCGAATTGGGTAACGGGCTATAGATCGCCTGCAAGGAGATAATACGCGAGTTGGGTAACGGGAGGTGGACGAATTGGGTAATGGGTGACAGACAGAAGCGAACTGGGTAATGGGTAATGGGTGATAGTCGAATTGGGTAACGAGCTACAGAATGCGTGCAAAGAGATAATGCACGAACTGAATAATGGGAGATTGACGAGTTGGGTAATGGGCGACAGACAGAGGCGAACTGGGTAATGGGTAATGGGTAACAGTCGATTTGGATAACGGGCTACAGAATTCCGGCAAAGAGATAATACGCGAACTGGGTAATGGCTGGTGGACGAATTGGGGGACGTGTGACAGAGTCGAACTGAGTAACGGGTAATGGATAACAGTCGAATTGGGTAACGGGCTATACAACGCCCGCAAACAGATAATATGCGAACTGGGTAACGGGAGATGGACGAATTGGGTAATGGGTGACAGACAGATTCGAACTGGGTAATGGATAATTGGTAACAGTCGAAAGGGTAACAGACTATACAACGCCTGCAGAGAGATAATACGCGAACTGGGTAACGGAAGATGGACGAATTGACTAATGGGTGACAGACAGAGGCGAACTGGGTAATGGGTAATGGGTAAAAGTCGAATTAGGTAACAGGCTATACAACGCCTGCAGAGAGATAATACGCGAACTGAGTAACGGGAGATGGACGTAGTTGGGGGATGGGTGACCGAGGCGAACTGGATAATAGGTAATGGGTAACAGTCCCAAATACGCGGGTTTTCGTGAGAATCATCTGGAATGTTCGGCAATCTTCAGGGGCGAGAGGGGCTCCCTGTGGACCGATTGGGGCGAGTGAGGTGTCAAAGTGAAGCGCTCCTCCAGGGCCATCCAGCCATTGGTGGGTGCATGTAAAATTAGGATTTGTCCCGAAAATATAAATAGCGGAACACGGGCTCTAACCCTAAAATATGGGAAAACCCTATAAACCCTATCCAAAAGGGCTAATATCGATCCCCGGGCTTATTGGGGCCTGCCTATCAAGTCATGTGTAGGTGCAGGTTTTCACAGAAAAAACTATATATAAAAAGCGGAAAGCGGATATTACCCCTACAATAGGGGCCTGATTCGCACATTTGCATCTATACGGGAAAAATGCCTGTATGGGGTATGGGGGTGGGGTTTTTTTGTTTTACTATGGGTTGTTTGGCCTTGTTTCTCACGTCTCACCATGAAAAACACGATGGGAGGGGTCTCGAAGTTAAGCGGTGAAATTTTTCGAAAAGTTCACAGAGGTCTGGATAGGCCCATATAGCCCCATCGTGTTTTCATGGTGAGACGTCCATACTGGGCAATTGTACTCCTAGACTTTTGCGGTATGGGTTGTTTGATCTTGTTTTCCACGTCTCACCATGTAGAACACGATGGGAGGGGTCACGAGATTTTGGGCGACGCTGGTGGATGACAATGTCCGGTCATCTCCGGCAATGCCCGACCCTCTCCGGGACAATAGATAACCTATATCCATCCTTCCGAAGCATCCATGTATAGAGGAGGGTCTCCGACAATATTACTATCTATTTACCTATGTTAAATGGCCGGTAGGGAACCCTCAGTTTTCTCCAGAACCGTATTGGCACGGAAAATACATGAAATCATGGACCGTATAGTAATAAACTTAATCTATAGGTGTTGGACGAGTCTCCAATCGCCGGCTTCCTGGCGAACCTCTATAGTTTTTTCACTCCACCTGTTGCTCTTGTAACTTGTAACTCCTCGTCAAAATGTTCGTGCTGGAATGCCCGCTCTTAACCTAGACCAAAACATTTACTTGGTCTGTGGGCTGATTTCATTGGCTCTCTGTTTCACTGCAGTGCTCTTGCTTTGTTTTCTGGACATTCATTGGTGCATTTGGCCCCATCCTAGGCCACAGATTGGCTACTTTCTCAGCCCATTCATTGACTGGCCAGTTTGGCTAAAACTCGAATCCCACATGTCTGTTCAAGCATTGGGCATTCATGGCCGCTTGTTTTATGCTCACACAAGACTCACAAGACAGGGTTTTTGGTGAGATCTCATTTTGTTTTTTTTTATTCAACAATAAATAACAACAACGTGAGAACAACCACGTGAAAACTGAAGCCCAGAACAGGGGGCCTGTACATTGAAATCGATAGAACTTAAGCCCAGAACGGGGCTTGTACATTGAAATGATGGACGGCCCAGTCATGTACGAGTACATCTCGGTCCTCAGCCTTGGGGTACTCGTCAAACATCTGTACGATGGTAGATAAGGTTCTTCCCCGGCATCGATGGTACAGGAAAAGCAAGCCAAATTGTCCGCACACGCTACTGGTCAGGCTTTGCAAACACCACGTCTCTGTGCCTTGATCCATGAAATCTGTTAAATCGGGATGGAGGGGTGGCAGGCCGTACGGGTCAAAGTATTCGCCCTGCGCTTCTGTCAAGTACACGGCCACCCAGTGTTGACCGGGCCGATCCATCGGGTCCGTATTGAGAACGTAAGCAGCAGGATACACATGGTCTAATGGGAACACATCTCGGACGAACACCCCTTGAAAGACCATACGTGTCCCTGGGTCATTCTCCAGCACGGTGGTAATCTGGTTTGTATCCAAGTTAGGTGGCAAATTCACACAGGATGTTGCGCGCCTTGTCCACTTGAATGATGTTGTCAAACTCGGCGTAGCAGATCACATTGACGGTGGTCCGGAGGGCTCGTGCAAAGTGTATTTCCAACCGTAAATTGCCTTGCTTGGCGAGGGCCAGCTGGTGATCGTTCTCTAAGGTGGGGGTCAGATCGAAACAGAACAACGTTTATCCGTTCGCGTAGTTCTCCTACTAATCATATTCCCTTCGTCCTGGTTGATTTGACCGGTGGCTGTAAACAGGTTCTGATAGGCTCGATTGAAATTCCCGAGACCAAAGTTCGGTGTTAAGACCGTGGCTGAGACCTGTTGTCTGTCCACATGCGTGCACTCCACCCATGACATCCACCGAGGCGCCGTTCGCGGTGAAAGCCTTCCGTTTGTTATATCCCGCATTGCCCACCGTGCCCATCTGCTCGGCTGTGTCTTGGTAGAATAAAGCGGATGTCAGCTGAGATTTTTTAGCATCTCGTCCATACGACAACAGCGACTCGATGTAGGCTCGATAAGGGTACGTGTTGGTCGAGTCGCTGATGAGTTTGTCGCTGAGAAAAATATCCACCTGTTGAAACATTGAGTGCAGTCAGAGATTCGTCGGGCCCACCGTGGCATTGTCGATGATTCTGGAGCCATCCCCATTGACGATCTTGGCTTTCACAATACAAGTACATATGGGGTAAATCCACATAGGCCGTATCCGCAATACTGATGGTGAACTCGATGGGCCTTTTTGGTTGATGCTGGAGTGCGGGAAATGCTCCACCCATAATCCTTGTTCGGCACTGGTCTGTGAGGGCGGAACGCTCCACAAATCAAATTCACTGTTGGTGGAGGGGCAGGACTCTGCGTGAATTAAGGACATGTTTAAGAAAAGATATCCTGGGTCTTCGATGTGCGTCGTCGCTGGGACGGTCATCGACTGGTGCGTGGTGGAGGTGGTGCAGGTCTTTTATTCCCTACGGTACGTTGTGCTTTGGCGATCAAGACGCCGCCCGCATCTTTGGCCCGCCGTTTCAGTGCTTCTTTGGGTGCCGTACCCCCAAGACATCACCGGTGACTTGCAGTCCACTGCGTACCGCTTTCTTGCCGATTGCTTTTACCCCACGCGTCACCAAGGGTAAGAACGTTTTGACGATGCTCCCGGGTATGTTCCCCAGCCCGTGACTTCGTTGCATGCGTGCGCCGCTAAAGACCGGAAGGCCACCCCCGGCCTGTTGGGCATAATAGTCCATATAGCTGCGTGCATCGCACTCGTAAGGTACTTTCATTATACAAAAGTGGGAGAGCGGGCTTGTCGGAAATGAAGTGTCAGCACCACTTTCCCTCGGTCGTCCCGTGTCATCTCTTATATCCACCGTGATAGTGTTGATGTCGGTTTATCGTACGGGTAGGTAGAGCATGTGGGTGACAGTGTGGGTGACTTGAACTCCATACTTCTTTTTAATGGGGACCAACCGTAACAGAGATGTGTTGATATCGCCCACGATGTGGTTGTCGACCACGTCCGAGTAGACGTAGAGTCCGTACATTACAACACATATAAGGGAAGTGGGAAGAGTTCCGACTTCATATCCATCGGGATCTGACCATGGTCCTCGGATGGACCCGTGTAGGTGGGGTGAGCGAGACCCAGCATTTGCTGTAGGATAGGACTCCGTACGATACTCACGTTGGCGGTGAGGATGATCAGTGCCTTGTCGTTGTGTGCGTTGTAATCGAAGTTCCCGTGATTCTTGAAGGGAAGGGTTCTATGGGTTTTGAAGTATTCGTGACCTCCCGTAGAGCCTTATAATGCAACAGTCTTGTCGGCCCCTGCATGAACTCCTTGGGGGTATCGTATTGGCCTTCGGGGAGGGTGAGTCGGGTGTCTTTACCTTCGTAGGTCACCTCGTACCACACTTCATTGGCTCGCACGTTGTACCACGAGTAAGGTATTGGATATCCACGAGTCCACAATTCCCAGCGTCCAGGTAAATGCAGCGGTTGCGGTAACTGGGTGACGTACTTGGCCAAGGTGTTGTCAGGAAACATATTCAGCGAACTGTTACTGGGTAGTGTGCGGTAAAACATGGCGAGTGAGCTTTCCTGCTGCTGCTGCTGCTGTTGATTTTAATAGGTGTTCCAGGCCTTGGGCACTTGTTCCCGGCGTCGTGATCGTCGCGGTGACTTGCTACGTGTCATAGATCTTGATGGACGTAGTTTCAGGGGTGGTGTGGGAAAGGGGTGAAAAGAAGGTGCCCGCCATTGTGGTGTTTTGGGGGGTGACTCCGGTTCCCACTCGGCTTTCCAAGTATGTGGGAGTCGCGTCTGTCGTTGTGTGTGCACCGGCGATTGCTGGGTCCGCCGCATCCAGGCCCAGCGCTGGGGGTTCCCCACCAATTCCTGTGGCACATGCATGTCTTTGAAGCCTTGAGCAAAGACCTCCCATCCTCGAGGATCTGTGTGCGACGTGCGTTGACGCATCAGGTCATTGAATAAATCCGTCATGTGGGTACCGGGACCACCTGATTCTGTACCAGTAGTTCGCCTTTATCATTCCAAGTCACGTTAGGATTCTGTTTCACCCGTTGTAATACCAGGCCAGCTTGTTTCTTGAACGATGCAGGTATACTCTTCAGCACTTCGTCTTCGGCCCACTGTGGGGCTGTGGGTGGTACCCCTGGTAATGGCGGCTGTTGGAGCGATCCTGAGGTTGATGGTGTGTCGCGTGGTGGTGGTGGTGGTGGTGGTGCTGGGGTAGAGAGGATTTTGTATTGGTCCATGAACGTCATGTACCTTTGAAGCGTCTCATTGTACCGTTGTACTTTCTCACTGTCGCTTAACCCCGGCATTTGTGGGAAGTTGATGCTGGGTCGACATCGGGCCTTACAGACTAGTCTTCTGTGTTAAATGCCGTCATTTTCAACTGACGACGATACAACTCACCAATCGCCATTGTACGAGTTGTCACAGCGAAACAGCTCACCAATTACCAATATACGAGTTGTCAGAGCATTTCCATCATAGCTCTCTAGATTTGTATCTAATACCGCTTATGCCGGTGCTAGGGGCCGTGTGGTCATGTCATCCAAGTTGCCACATGAACAGGTACAATAAAAGCGTACCTGAGATACAACACATATCACGAATCGTTAGATTCTTGGTATGTGCTTTAGAATAGGTTAACCGGAAGACTATACTGTGAAGTCATGTTGCTCTGCCAGTATGTCGGCACCTCTTCCCACTTCCCTTATATGTGTTGTAATTTGTAAGATCTGTTGCATCTCTTCATCGAGGGTGTTTATCGTCTTCAACGTAGGTGGGACAGGGTAGGGCGATTGGAGGTTTTGAAGGAGCCGTGGTTCGATGAGGACCATTTTTTCGTGTGGTTCATTGTCTGTCGAAGAGTCCACCCAATACTGGACCCAACACGGACACGGCCAACGGTGCTAAGATGGCCCCGAGAAAGCCGCCTTTCTGTAACACCTTTTTCTTTTGTTTGAGACTCGCTTCTGGACTAGGATTCGCAGACCTGTCTTATGCTTGGCCAACTTGGTCTTCTGAGCCGAAGTCAGTGGTGCGTTGCCTTTTAACAGGTTGCACCCGATCTCGCACAGACAGCGTACAAGGTCAGGGTTCGCACCGCGTACAATGGTTCGGACCAATCGGGTGGGGCCGTCTTCAATACACGGAGCGTCGGGGCGTGCTTCCGTACTTGCGCAGACATCATGCACAACTAATGCTAGAACCCACAACCCTGCCCTTTTTATCCTTTTGCGGGCTACCTGCTGAATATTCTTTCACTTCAGAGACAAAGTCAACCATGATGCTGTATTAATTCTTTTATTAACCCCAACATCAAACACACACCCCAGGTGGGGGAGCCACTGTGGGTGTGTTTACATTATTTGTGCATGTACGCGAAGTGGGTCTCTCCGTTAAATATACCGGTCCTTAGTCGAAGGTGGTCAGGGGTGGCTTGCTTCAGGTCGAAGAGCATATACCCGTGCTGAGGGGTTGTCGCATCTTTAAAGGCTTCCAACGCAAACTTTGTGCGGCCGGGGTATATCTGTCTCGCCAGGTGCAGCAGGTTTTTGAAGACCACCAGGTAGTGGAAATTTAAGCTGATGTTCCGATGTTCTTTGTTTTTACTGAACAGATTCTGCACAATGTAGATGATGCTGAGACGTCGATGATGGCTGCTTTTGGTAAAGAGTTGAGTGACCCGCGCATCCGTCTCCGCCATGAGATCATCCAGAACCACCAAGTTGTCAGGTTCCAAATCGGCCAAGTTGGTAACCCGCTCTTGTAAATTTGGTACGAGTGAACTGGGGTGGTGGTGGTCGCCGTTTTCGATGGACGTTCACTGTGAGTGATGAAATCCGGTGGGTTTTCAGACGTAGTGGATGTACTTGGTGTAGGTGTTTACCTAAACTACACATGTGGTGTGGAGCTCGATGTGGCTTGTACACGTGGTGTGGTGGTGGTGATGACTGGGCTCGTTTAGATCACGGGGTTGACTGGTGTAGAGAAGGTCTGTAGACTGGTTTGACTGCCACTCACAGCTGGTGTTCTAGGTTGGTTAAGTAGAGTGCTGAGATAGGCTACGTCGTAAAACACACTCAGCAGGGTTATCAATGTCACCACAAAGCCCACTTGCGCTTTGCGCGTTTTAAAAGACGCTGTGTTCACAGACAGCTGCTGTTTGTTCATAGCACCGTGTTCATGGTCGAACGTGGTATGAAGGATGACGGTAGTGGTGTCTGGTTTTATAGTCGTTTTACTTGGTTGGCCGCGACTCAGGAATTGAAGGAACTGAGCCAACCTTGCCATTTGTTGGAATGAAACAGTTTGCCACGTCGACGTTCCGTTTTCAAAATCTGCTGCACCGTGTAGCAGTCTTGCTTTGGTTTTACGACAGGCTGTAATTCCGTCTCGTAAAACGTCCCTAGCAACGGTTCCCCTTGAAGATCTTCCAGTTCATAGACTTACTGCTGTCGGGGTAGGCGCCGTTTAATCAGGAAGTGCGCATCGCTCCAGTTGGGCAAGTAACTTTTCTCGAACTTGCCCTTGACTTTACTGATCTGTACAGGGTCCC
The DNA here is from genome assembly GCA_036873755.1 of Hanleya hanleyi. NCBI lineage: Eukaryota > Metazoa > Mollusca > Polyplacophora > Lepidopleurida > Hanleyidae > Hanleya > Hanleya hanleyi. The sequence goes on from JAVTVY010044935.1 coordinate 15,166, forward strand.
CGACCTTAAACACCTCCTTCGGCGGACTTCATTGCGTTGGGTCACGGTAATGGGGGCTGTCTGTATACTCCGGAGATAGGATCGATTGTAACCACTCACAAGTTTCGGGAGAACATCGATGTACCGTCTTGTATTCTTATTTATACTGAAATATTTATATTGAAATATTTATACATATTGCCTTTGAATGTCCTGTTGAACCTTTCCACAACGGAAGCCTTGGCCTCGTTGTAGATGTGAAAGAAGAAGACCTTCTGTTTCTTGAGAAAGGCTTGGAACGGTCTGATGAGGAATTCCGTGCCTTCGTCGGTTTGCAAATACAAGGGTTTGTGCCCGGTCTTGAAAATGTCCTTGAACGCCGCTATGAGATTCGCCCCCGTTTTCGTCCGGACGGGTACCACACACGCATAGTTCGAGAGGATATCGATGCACGTCAATATATACCGATTCTCATCGTTGTGTTTGTCAAAGGCGCTCATATCGACCAAATCCGCTTGCCACTGGGCATCTAGTCCACCCACGATGACCCGGTTCCGTGGAAAATGACGACGGGCAGCTCGATGTAAGGTATAGGTGTCTTGTTGCTTGAGCCAATCTCGGACTTTGGCACGTTGTATCCCCTGGGTTTGGCCGTTCGATAGAGAGCCGACATTGCACTATAGGCCGCCAGACTGTCGGGACTGTAGTATAAGTTATCCAACGCCTTCTACCAGCGCTTCATGGTGGCAAAATGCTAATGGACCCGGAGAGTATCGTTTATCTATAACGAGGTCCGATGTTCGGGTTCTACCACCGTTGTATATATCCTAGGTTGACTGAGTCTAGCCGGATAATCAATGGCATCGTCGTCTGCCTCCGCTTCATTGTTAGGTTTGATAATTTGTTCATTGGGTTCTGCCGCCGCTTCACTCAGGGCACCAGCCCACCCCAACTGAACAGCTGACCGCTCGTCTGGTGTAAACAGCTGGTCCACAATAGGCACCACTTTCTCCCAGGCCGTCCACAGATCGGGGTCTAGGGTGAATCTTTGCGTATGATCGTGGTAACGTCCTACACGTGCAAAGAAGGATCCACGGTGTACGTAGTTGGCGTTGTCGATGTGTATGAGGTTTCCGTCGAGCTCTCTGCTCAACACCCGTTTAAATTTGGTCCAGCCGTCACGGTGTAACTTAACCGTAGTCGACCCGGTCTCAGCGCGCGACCAGCAAACATCTCCACGGTCTTCCACGATGGTGACTTTATCATCATAGACATGTAACCTCACGTCAGGGGTGAAGGGAAGGATGGCTCGTAGGACTGGTGACATGGTTGACCCAATGACGACCGGTGAATGACACACACTCTGACTGTCTCTCGTATTTATGGTCAGGTCTCTTGGTGACATGGTTGACCCAATGACGAACGGTGAATGACGCACACTGTGACTGACCCTCGTATATATCGGTTGCACATAAGCGCATCTGTGGAGGCTCTGAAGAACCGTTCTATTTCTGTCGCTGTCGTTGTCATTGCCACAGCGTCAGGGTCAATAGGGTAAAGACTATTGTGAGGCCAACGAACCGTCGTTGGTTCCGGCGTGAGCGCTCGTGGTTCATAGCCCGAGCATCAAGGATGGCTGTCATAGTCCAGCAGTGGAGGGTGATAACACACCTCTCCATCGAGTCCACTCTGTCGAGGACCGGTTCTGTGAACTATTTCAGGATCTGGCGTCGCCCCTCGTTGTCGTCGCCATCTGCAAACAGGGACCGAACCACTGCTCGGTAACCCGTGAGTGAATTAACCACGTTCGCATGCTGTAAAAGGCGAGTCACATAGTACTGGGTCTCCGTCATGGCTCTGCAACAGTAGGAATGGGGTGTGGGATCCAGAGGGACGTGTTTTATAGATCATACCACACATGTGCGCCTATACGTAGCTCTACGGGGTGTAGTCCGTTATAAGTAATATTCTGATTGGTTAGTCCAAAAAGAGAGCAACAACAACGACAACAACAACAAAGATTACAGGTCAATCCTTTTATTATACCAACGTGACCTGCGCACTTCCGCTGATCCCGCGTAGGCGGCGTGCGGCCGGATAACCCGCGAGTTGCGTGCGGCCGGGGAAAACCCGCGCGCGCGCTCGGCCGGATAACCCGCATAGGCGTGCGAGCGGGCGGGCCGGGGAAACCCCGGATGTTGAAGAGAACCCGGATGTAAGACGGATTCACACTCCAGTCCCCAGGATGTTGAAGAGGTGCCGGATGTTGAAAGTCAGTACATGCATTCCATAAATGCGGTGGGAAACCCGGATGTTGAAAGTCAGTACATGCATTCTATACGTCCAAGATCTAAGGAAAAATTGGAACTCTTCTGTGTTCGGAAGTAGTTTTTGGTCATAGAAACTGGAAGTGACGTCACCCATCACATACTTGCGCAGAACCCACACCACCAAACCACAAACATGGACCAATAGTGGTCCATCTCTATCCCAAACACACTCCTATGCACCCCCAATATGCCTGCTTTCTATAATACGGCCAGACTACGCATGCGCAGAAAATTGAAAACGGACGATACAGTAGTCCAGTCGGATGCTCCTCCACGAGAGCTTCAAAATAAGACCTCATACCACACCATCGGACCACTAGGGGCTCACCTAGACCCCAAAACGTCCACCCAGCGCTATTTACCCACTACGCATGCGCACAGTGACTTTTTCAAAAAAATTCACCGCTTCACTTCGAGACCCCGCCCATCGTGTTCTACATGGTGAGACGTGAAAAACAAGACCAAACAACCCATACCGCAAATGTCTAGCAGTAAATTGCCCAGTATGGACGTCTCACCATGAAAAACACGATGGGGCTATATGGGCCTATCCAGACCTCTGTGAACTTTTCGAAACATTTCACCGATTAACTTCGAGACCCCTTCCATCGTATTTTTCGTGGTGAGACGTGAAAAACAAGACTGAACAACCCATAGTAAAATCAAAGAAAAAAAAATCACCACCCCATACCCCATACAGGCATTTTTCCCGTATATATGCAAATGTGCGAATCAGGCCCCTATTGTAAGGGTAAAGTCCGTGCTCCGCTTTTTATATTTTTTTTGCCTGTGAAAACATGCACCCACCCATGACTTGATAGGCAGGCCCCGATAAGCCCGGGGGACCGATATTACCCCTGTTGGATTGGGTTGATATGAGTTTTCCCCTATTTTAGGGGTAAAGTCCGTGTTCCGCTTTTTATATTTTCGGGGACAAATCCTCATTTTACATGCACCCACCCGATTGGCTTGATAGGCAGACCCGCTAAGCCCGGGGACAGATATTAACCATTTTGGATAGGGCTGATAGGGGTTTTCCCCTACTTTAGAGGTAAAGTCCGTGTTCCGCTTTTTATATATTCGGGACATATCCTAATTTTACATGCACTCACCCATGACTGGAGGACACTGGAGAAGCGCTTCACTTTGACATCTCACTCACCCCAATCGGTCCAAAAGGGGCCACTCTCGCCCCTGAAGATTGTCGAACATTCCAGATGATTCTCACGAAAACCCGCCTATTTGGGACTACATTCTGGCCGCGGAAGCTTCTCCCCACGACCGCATCACTGCCAGAGCGCATCACCTTGGAGGAATGAATCCCCCATGGAAACCGGAAGTGTCGTCACCATGGCAACCATTTGCTCAGAACACCTGCGCAGACAGACCTCCGAGCTCCCCGTTTTTTGTTTTTTTTCTGCGCATGCGCAGTGAGGAGCCTGGGGCTTTAAATCTGTACTGTATACTACTTACCCAGTTCGCGTATTATCTCTTTGCAAGCGATCTATAGCCCGTTACCCAATTCGACTGTTACCCATTACCCATTATCCAGTTCGCCTCTGTCACCTGTCCACCAAATCGTTCATCTCCCGTTACTCAGTTCGCGCATTATCTGTTTGCAGGCGTTGTATAGCCCGTTACCCAATTCGACTGTTACCTATTACCCGTTACCCAGTTCGCCTCTGTCACACGTCCCCCAATTCGTCCACCTATCATTACTCAGTTCGCGTATTATGTCTTTGCAGGCGTTATATAGCCCGTTACCCAATTCGACTGTTACCCATTACCCAGTTCGCCTCTGTCTATCACCCGTCCCCCAATTCGTCCATCTCTCTTTACTCAGTTCGCGTATTATCTCTTTGCAGGCGTTCTATAGCCCGTTACCCAATTCGACTATCACCCATTACCCATTACCCATTTCGCATCTGTCTGTCACCCATTATACAATTCGTCCATCTCCCGCTACCCAGTTCGCGTATAATCTCTTTTTAGGCATTCTGTAACCCGTTACCCAATTCGACTGTCACCCATTACCCAGTTCGCATCTGTCTGTCACCCGTTACCCAATTCGTCCATTTCTCGTTACCCAGTTCGCGTATTATCTCTTTGCAAGCGTTCTATAGCCCGTTACCCAATTCGACTATCACCCACTACCCATTACCCAGTTCGCATCTGTCTGTCACCCATTACCCAATTCGTCCATCTCCCGTTACCCAGTTCGCGTATTATCTCTTATTAGGCATTCTGTAAGCCGTTACCCAATTCGACTCTTACCCATTACCCATTACCCAGTTCACATCTGTCTATCACCCGTCCCCGAATTCGTCCATCTCCAGTTACCCAGTTTGCGTATTATCTCTTTGCAGGCGTTCTGTAGCCCGTTACCCAATTCGCCTGTTACCCATTATCCATTACCCAGTTCCCTCTGACTGTCACCCATTACCCAATTCGTCCTTCTTCCGTTACCCAGTT
>JAVTVY010044936.1:0-198080 GCA_036873755.1 Hanleya hanleyi
ATTGTATGGCACTATAGAACACTTTCTCCAATCTCTTAACATGGTGACCTGCTATTTCGGCTCCACAACAATTTGACCTCGATCCCTGCGACCTAGTGTCACGAAACTTGGTCAGTAGGTTTCCACGTACGTTAGGCGTAGAATGTCGTAATTTTTAAAACAATGGCGACCAAACCGGAAGTGACGTCAGCAAAACCGTAGCCATCTTGAAATCCAAAATGGCCGCCATCATGAAATCCAAGATGGCTCAAACGTCCGATGCACCTTTCGTACAAGTTTTTCATTGAAAATAAATCCAAGATGGCCACAATTAATTAAATTTAATTGTTAATTAATTGTTAATTTAGTAGACACTTTTTCCATATATTCGTTTACAGAAATTAATAGTAAATGATAATAAGTGACCGTTATGCAATATGAATAAATTGTAACACAACACACCGTCTGAACTATTCTTCCTTCTTCTAATCTTTAGTGCCTCTTGTTTCTATCTTTTTTAGAAATTAATTTCCTTGATTTATCAATGACGCTCTGTATTATAACAGCATCTGACTGCTAGACTAAGTTCCTTCATAGCGAGAAATCAGCCCATTACGCGTACCATCCGCGGAAACCTGCTGAACAAATTTCGTGCTCCTAGGTCAACGGGGTCAAGGTCAAATTGCTGAGAAGGCAGAATAACAGGCCACCATGTCAAGAGATTGGAGAAAGTGTTCTATGGTGCCATACAATATCTCTACAACGGGGGTCATTCATTGCGGCCATCTTGGATTTCTTTTAATGACAAAATTAGTACTAAAGATACATCCGACGTTTGCACAATCTTGAATTTCAATATGTCTAACTGGCGGCCATCTTGGATATTTTGTAATCGCTAATGTTTTCCAAAAGGCCCATAACTCTAACCATTCCCGATATATAAGCCTACTTCCGGTTTGATGACGTCATCGTTATATTCCGATGAACGCCCTTTGTTGCAAAGTATCCATTAGCGTAAACCTCATGACTTTAACTCATTCAGTTCTTGAGATATCGGCTATTTACGGTTTTGATGACGTCACTTCCGGTTTGGGCGCCATGGTTTTAAATGTCTGACATTCTACGCGTACCATCCGCGGGAACCTACTGACCAAGTTTCGTGACTCTAGGTTACAGGGATCGAGGTCAAATTGTTGTGGAGCCACAATAACAGGTCACCATGTTAAGAGATGAGAGAAAAACCGGTATAGTGCCGTCCTATACTACTTGCGAGGGTCACGTGATGAACTTGGAATTCCTGATCTGCATTGGGCTGGTCAGCCTGTTTCCCGGGCAGCATCTCGCTGAACATACGTGTACATACGTCTCCATACATTTACATTCTGATGAGAGTCCAGCTACCCCAATCTCTCATTGCCCATTATCCTTTATTGCTTAAAGGGTAATTATTATCATTTAACAGTACTTTCTACAACTGAATATTTAGAAATTATAGTTTACATGTACAGATGTGACTTTTCATAATCAACTACTGCCGGGGCACATAATGTCTGAAGTGACTGAGCAAAAAACTATTTTATTTCACATCACCTTCATATGTACTAATTGATCATGCACTTTTTGCGGAAAATGGAATAAATAAGAAATTCGGAAAATCTGATCGAAAAATCTACCAAAAATGCCGTTTTTAAAAATGGCCTCACAGTGACGTCACCAAAGCGGCCATCTTGGATTTTTTCACATTTTCTGGCAGAGCTTGGTCAAAGGGTATAGTTTGGTAAGTTTCAGCTCCCTAGATCAAGGGGTAAGAAAAATAATTAGGGGGCAATGTAGTAGTATAGGGGGTCACTATAGACCACTTTCTCCAATCCCATAACACGGTGACCTGCTATTTCGGCTCCTCAACAATTTGACCTCGACCCCTGTGACCTAGAGTCACGAAACTTGGTCAGTAGGTTCCCGCGGATGTTGCGCGTAGAATGTCAGACTTTTTAAAACAATGGCGACCTAACCGGAAGTGACGTCACCAAAACCGTAGCCATCTTGAAATCCAAAATGGCCGCCATTATGAAATCCAAGATGGCGCAAACGTCCGATGCACCTTTCGTACAAGTTTTTCATTGAAAATAAATCCAAGATGGCCACAATTAATTAAATTTAATTGTTAATTAATTGTTAATTTAGCAGACACTTTTCCCATATATTCGTTTATAGAAATTAATAGTAAATGATAATAATTGACCGTTATGCAATATGAATAAATTGTAACACAACACACCGTCTGAACTATTCTTCCTTCTTCTAATCTTTAGTGCCTCTTGTTTCTATCTTTTTTAGAAATTAATTTCCTTGATTTATAAATGACGCGCTGTATTATAACAGCCTCTGACTGCTAGACTAAGTTCCTTCATAGCGAGAAACCAGCCCATTACGCGTACCATCCGCGGAAACCTGCTGAACAAATTTCGTGCTCCTAGGTCAACGGGGTCAAGGTCAAATTGCTGAGAAGCCAGAATAACAGGTCACCATGTCAAGAGATTGGAGAAAGTGTTCTATGGTGCCATACAATATCACTACAACGGGGGTCATTCATTGCGGCCATCTTGGATTTCTTTTAATGACAAAATTAGTACTAAAGATACATCCGACGTTTGCACAATCTTGAATTTCAATATGTCTAACTGGCGGCCATCTTGGATATTTTGTAATCGCTAATGTTTTCCAAAAGGCCCATAACTCTAACCATTCCCGATATATAAGCCTACTTCCGGTTTGATGACGTCATCGTTATATTCCGATGAACGCCCTTTGTTGCAAAGTATCCATTAGCGTAAACCCCATGACTTTAACTCATTCAGTTCTTGAGATATCGGCTATTTACGGTTTTGATGACGTCACTTCCGGTTTGGGCGCCATGGTTTTAAATGTCTGACATTCTACGCGTACCATCCGCGGGAACCTACTGACCAAGTTTCGTGACTCTAGGTTACAGGGATCGAGGTCAAATTGTTGTGGAGCCACAATAACAGGTCACCATGTTAAGAGATGAGAGAAAAACCGGTATAGTGCCGTCCTATACTACTTGCGAGGGTCACGTAATGAACTTGGAATTCCTGATCTGCATTGGGCTGGTCAGCCTGTTTCCCGGCCAGCATCTCGCTGAACATACGTGTACATACGTCTCCATACATTTACATTCTGATGAGAGTCCAGCTACATGGATGTAGCCAATTATTTTCCTTTCGTTCAATTCTTAAAAAAATGGGGTGTTGTCACTTCTTAAACGAGAGTGGATATCGACCGTCTCTACATTGATGGTACTGTTAAACGAGTCTGGATGATCGACGGCAATCTCAGCAAAAAAATACATAAAATTGTTCAATAGGTACGGTACATTTTTAAATTTTAAAATCATAAATTCAGTATTACAATTAGAATAAGGTTTATTCTGTGTTGCCCCCCTCCCCCCACCCTTAATTTATGTACAACTCGATGTTAATATTAATTGAAATGAATGTTCAGACTCTCCGTCAGGATTGTCTAGGTCGTTTAAAATGTATCATTTCGGAAGCCGACCCATAGCTGCTCGCAGCTCTAGTTATCATTATTATACTTCACTCATGACTTGTGTGGATTCTTACAAGGTGTACGATTATTTGGAAGACGGTTGACGCTTGCAGTATCATTAACGGTGAAGGGGTCAAGCTTTAAAGAGGCAAATTGTCATGGTGTCAATTAAGACGAAGCGGGGCTTAGCTTTAAGAGGCAGGTTGGCACAGTGCCATCAAGGCGAAAGGAGCCTCGCTCTAAGGTTATGGTGTCATTACATTATAATTCCGTGCAGTTTTCAACGTCCCCAGCAGGGAGATTCAATACTAGGAAAGTTTTGTCACTACCGCGTAATCCTCTATATTTATAGCAGGGACGATGGAACGGGGGGAGGGGAGAGGGGGGGGGGGGCATGGCCCCCAATATTTTCAGACAAAAAAATACGATAGAGTAAAGCGAAAAAAGCCTATATCTGTAATGAATGCAGACTCTTCATTAAGCACGAGGGGCAGCCTTGCTCGTTCACATTAACAATCGGATTCTTTGTTTGGCTTATTTGTTATTGACACGATCAAAGCTTAATGAACCTTTCGTTTAAAATGATATATATATATATATATATTTAATATTTAATCAGGGTTAGAATAATTAGGGTTAATATTTGTGAGAAACAACAAAAATGGCCAAACAGAGTTTACAACATGCGAAGATTTCTTGTTGCATTGCTCGGAAATACGCTAGAGCGCGTCTCTGGCCATATAATACCCCTAGAGCTTCCGGAACCTAGGCGGCCCCTGGACTCTCGCCTATTTGTGCTGTGATATTGGTCCCTCCATTCATCAATTCTTTCCATCGTGCCTGTATAGGCAATGTAGAATGAAGGTGCCTCGAATCATCTCTCGCCCAGTATCATTATCATTATCGGATTTAACATTATGTACATGTATCACCCGACAGGCTTCGTTCATCCATCTAAGTCGTACACGACAAACTCGCTCCTGTCGTCTTTTCAATGCTCAATTTAGGCCCCCACCCCATAAATTCATCCATCAAGAGCAAGTTTTCTCACGTTTCAACCAGCCAAACTGATGGATGTTTTGATGCTGGCGTTCTGATGATGACACACAAATGTAGTATCATATTATACGTTTAGTTACAATAGTAGTGTAGACATTGGTCAGTAGTTATAAACTAACATCTGTATATCTATACTATAGACCCCTTGGAAATAACAATCAAACGCCGAACTGAAATGCATGTATTCATCGGTTGCATTAGCTGTAAATGATCCCGCGGTATACCGCAATTACATATATTACTCCGTAATCTCTAATGGGCGTGACTGAATATTATCAGAGTGTATGTGTATTATAATAACACACCGTACGTTCAAAGTCAGATTAACAGATTTCGGCTCAGTTCAAAGGACGACAGATGCCAGTTATCCCTTGTTCAAATAGATTTATCATTACGTATCAACCGACAAGCTTCAGTGATCTATTTATATCGTTCGCAACGAATTCTCTATATTCGTTGGCAATGCTCAATTGTATAGCCACGCAACTCCCATAAATTGTAGTAATTCACCCAGCATGAGCAAGTTTGTTCCATTTTCTCTCATTAACTTGATGTATTTCCTGCGCTGTTCAAAAATGCAAACTCTTGAATTCATGTATATCAGCTCAGCGTTAATTATGACTTCCACGGCATCTATATGTTAGATTTTAACTGGTAGACAAGGTTTTCCAGAGCCATACACTGACATTGTTTATTTGAGGCTATTACTTGTAACTATGCATATATTATGACACTGCATGTGTGCGTCACCATTATAACGCCAGTTGGTAACGGAAAGCTGTAATTCATCCCGTGTCAAACCGCAACTTAGTCGAAGTCTCTATGATATGGGCGTGACTGAATATTATCAGAGGAACAAGAATAACAGGTTATTATAATAACACAGCACAGATCCAAGATCAGATTTAATCCGGTTGTTTTCGGCTCCGATCAAAGGACAACGGAAGCCTTGCGTACCTTGTTAGCTGATATTGAGTTGCATTCCGATTAGCTTTGTTTAACTTAGATCCATCGTTCGATATATCATGTAAAGTCTCATCAAGTTGCTTTAATGAACGCAACCAGATATGTCATCCAAGAAACTAGATAGACCGGTATAATTGGAGACATCTTCAATGGTTGCTCGATCAGCTTGAATCGACCGGTTTTTCTTCATGCCCAACTTTGTCAGATAGGAGAAGACAACTGCTGCTTATGCGACAAAGGCTGACGTGCCTTGACAGCCCTGCAAAGTTAACGTACATGTGTATAGGAGAGCAGCTTTGAACGGATAACTTTTCTTTTTTGTTTCCATGAGACAAATTATGTCCAGTTTTGGTCACATTTCCCAAATGCCCATTAAAGAAGATGTGCTAAATTGAATTATATAGGTGTTTTATGGAAATTTGATTTGAAATTTAACTATATTTAGCACGTTTGTTATCCATAATAAAGGTATGACGTCATTTAATTTTCAGCCTGACCTTGACATTGGTTCCAGAGATATGGCCATTGACAGTTTAGCGACTACAGGGCCATAACTCGAAAACTGTTGGAAATTTTTATTTGAAATTTGCATATGAATGTAGGTCATTACACGATGTAACAGAAACGTACTGAAACTAAACAAGCGCTGGATGAGCGCAAAGACCTCCGTCGAGGCAACAGGGTCCGTAGCGTAATACATCACTGAATAACATACGGCGGGATGCCAAGCTCAATTTTGCATTTGTTGGACGTTAGCTTCATCAATGGTAATTAATCTGGGATTGAGGGTTCCTCACTAGCATGTCCAGACAGGGATGTGAAAGTCACATTCCCAGCAAATAATTTTTGTTTGATTTGACGTGCTTGAAATATTGGGGTATGGAATAGAGTATATTGATGGAAAACCTGGAAAAGTGCTTGAGACATTAGGCCCCATCCCACCCCCACCTCCCCCTGAGAGGATCCCCTCACCCAAATCGACACGTTAGCGGCAGAAATGAGACACCGTGTGCCTAGTTGTTGTACCAACTTGCTTGTGATTTTATGCTATAGGCCCAACACATCAACACTTCATATTTTGTATGTGTACAGTATAGCATCATCACTGATGAGAGAATGCTCTTCAAAACACACCTGATTTTACCGACACTTCGTTCTGATCTGTCTCAACATCATATGATGAGGATTCAATGCGCTCGGTATAATTTTGTATACTGGTGTTACAGGTCACCTTCGCCTTCACCTTACTGTATCAATGACCATGGACTTGTACATGTATCACATTCACATTGAATGGTGATGACTGATGAGAATATTGCCCCTATGGAACAAATGACTGAATTCCACGCAGCAAATAAAAAGTTCATGTTAATCATAAACAACATACAATTAGTAATACTATCAAATAATTATGTTTATACCTTGTCGACATCAATATATTACAGGTAATATCATGACTGAATCATGGTAACATATATTCATGGGTATTTTTGTCTACAATAAACTGAAGAAGACCCATGCTGTGTTGCTTATTGTGAAAATAAATGAAGTTATGAAATCTAGTATGATTGTTCATTGATCTCAAATTAGAAATATCTTCAGCAGCTAAAGTTAAGTCAATCATAACAATATATAACGCCATGGTATTGTTGTAATATTACCCAGGTATTGATCTTTGAATAAGAATGTAATGAGATACATATACCTGTTCTTTGTGTTATTATGTATGCAGTTCATTCTGTATGTATTTTATACATGTACATGTAGCAGAATTGGAATTAAAATTTGAAATGAAGTCTGTTTCTAGAAGCTAAATCATTTTAGACACACATTCAAGTCCTTACCTGGTCAAGGGAGATAATTTTCACTTTTGATGATGTTTGTGAAGCATGCAGCAGGACTTCAACTTCCAAGGATATTATCCACACAATCCCATTCTACATGATATTTTTGCCATAGCACCGATAAACTAGGTCCCTTCATTTATGTGTTCTAGATCCAGGAGCTATTGGGAGCTGCAGGCTTTGTAAAAGTTAGATCCAATTATTCTCAGTGAAGCAATGAAATCCGGCATGGTTGTTTTAAGTTAGAATTTGGCATCCTTGGAAATGTCTGACCGATTCACACATGTATCACTCGGCAGGTGGTCATTACATGTGTAATGTTTATTTCCTTAGGAATCAACTGATATCCAATGGGGTGGAGGGCGAGCAAATCACTGGCTCTGAACTAGGTCATCAGTTAGTGTGTCCTCGAATAGGAACGATCGATACCCATATGAGCGTGGGTGAGATGGGAAAGCATGTTTACGCCGTTTGCTCTTTGTGATACAACTCCAGCCATAAAGTTAGAAAATGTCATATGTATCTTTTAAAATTATTTCCTCGAATGAAACATAACAATCTACATCGAAGAGATGAATCAAATGATTTGAAACTTAATTTCATTGTGTAACAGTGAGAAGAAAAAACATTCCAAGCCTCATTGAACACAAGCCGCACCATATTTGATATGAATATAACGCGCGTACATTAGCTCGCTTGGACGTCGCTTAGTTAAATATGGACAGATACGCAAAAATCTCAAAATTTTCAAAAGCCACAAAAATGCCCTCAGCTTGTACAGAGTAAGTAAAAATACTTATGTACAACTTGATGTTTAGAAATGACTGTGTTGAGCGGTTCTATTCCCAGCTTCTCTTTTATTCTATGTCATAGAGGACAGGGTTTGGTAGATAATTAAAAACTGTATTAACTCGGCTTCACATTTTAGAGAATGACTTTAATTGAGCCTAAGATGAAAGAGAAATACACTTATTTATAAAAAAATCTATTTAAAAAAATATCTGTATATATGTTTGTATTAATTTCCATAATTTATTGAAAAAAACTATACGTAGACTTCGACCACCGAATATAACACAGGCCAGGCAACTGTGAGAACCAGTGAAAGATACCCATCGAGATGAGCGGATTTGCAGATAAACAACAACAACAAAATTGCACTTTGCGCCTCACGAGGCCCTTCTCCATAGAGTGCATGCCCGTTATTTTTCTAGACTACAACAGCAACTGTTTTTGCCTGTATCACAGTCCGAGCTTCCGATTACCCTTCAACCTTACCCAGACGACGGATAATTTTTGACAGATTGTCTGGCTAGGCTGTTGATCGGATTCACAGATAACGATTGAAGCATGGGAAGATATATTTTTCCAGTCGCTATCTCCCCCCTCCCCCCCAACTCAAAAAAAAAGAAAAGAAAAAGCCGGGAGAGTTCTTCGGAGTTTTACGTTTTTGACCTCTGACTTTGAATTTGACTTCTCACTTCCGACTCGCATCCTGGTGAATGACACTCGTCCTTTATCTTTTTGCCGATTCAGAGATTCTCGTCGAAGTTTCCAATTATACTATCCGGAATGCGAGTTTTTCTTTCGTGAAAATTTACTTTTATGAAAGCGCAGGTTTGTCTTCGTCGCATACCGGCCATCTGTACCAGCGCGAAGCTATAAGTACACGCGCGAATTTAGTACCCTCGAATTAAGAGACCCGGTGGAAGCACTGCAAAGGATACACACCTTTTGTGACGTAAGCATTCAATTGTGTCCAGAAACTTTTCAAAATTTCGTCGGGAACCATAGCAATCCCTATTGGAAATCACACGAGTCGTGGGTTCCCCATATGACAATTATTTGGCGGGAGATATCACGTTGCGCTCCTAGACCTCCGGGGCACCAGAAAGAGAGATATTTCACAATTTACGAATTTTTCACTTTTGTCATCTAATTAAAAAACTGCGCTCACTACCGTATCATAATTAAGAGAATATATATATGTTAACTTATAAAATTTCAATAATGTAGCTATGATATATTTAGAGATATAAAACAAAACAATATTCCCGCTCTATTAAACCGTTAAGTGATTCTCTAGCTCTGTTTGTGATCACTTGTTCATTCCATCTCCCATTGATTTAGCGTTATCTATTTCGCCTTCGCATCTGGCTGTGCCGGTAGAGGCATCCCGTGTTCGGAATTAACAGACGGGATGGCGTATTTTTGGAATCGCTATAGCTTTTGGACCGCAATAGATACGGACTTATGATTACGTATTATTAAGACGATGCGTATCTGTTTACTCATGAAATGTCAAGATTGTAGCATTAATAGTATTGGAGATATGGAAAAATCATTTTCCCACTTCGTATATACTTTTTTGGTATATTTATATTATTCGATGCGTTAACATTATCGGTAGTCATGGAAGGTAAAGTAGTTGTTGATTTCAACTGTTCAATTGTTTAACGCAAAATTTCGTCTTCCCATTCCGGTCTAATTTCAGCTTTTCCAAATCTATGGAAAGAAAAACTGAAAGTATGTAACCCACAAATCCCAACGGTCTGCCGCCCAAAACCCGTCTCTATCTTGTTGTCCAAACTTAAGGGATGTGAAAATATATATGCATGTATCTTTTGGGTCAAAATGTCGATAAAATAATAATTTGAATGTGGTTTTTTATAATCTCTTCACTCCAGGTTGTGGAAGGAAGTTTACTTTCTCTCATTTCGAACAACACTAGAAAGTAAAATGCGAAGTTTTCAGTTTAAGGTTTCACACAGAATATTGGCCCTCAAGAAATTTCTGTATAAAATAAAATCAGTTGATACCGATCAGTGTAGTCATTGCAATGACAAACAAGAAGACATGTTTCCACATGTTTGTTGAACACTTGTGACAAGAACCAAGTGTTTGAATAGAAGCAGGTTGTCTTATATCTTACAGGTTTAACAAGTTAGAAATAAGTATTGGTCTCTTGGAAACCATGAAAACCTATGGTAATAAACCACATGATATTTGCTTCGAAATATTATCTGTACAAGTGTAGTTTGAAAGGAGAGTTGCGAAATTGTTGAATTTGATAAAAAGTATAAACACAGTAGAAAAAAGTATTTCATTAGAAAGAGAAAATTAAGTGTTTTCTATGGTAAATAGGGCACTTTTGTAAACCTGCTTGACTGGTTGTAGTCACATTAGCGTATCAGTATAGAGGATTTTATACCGAAAATCTCCAAATAAATCCGAATGTAATATTTGATTGACGGAAGCTCACGATTTCAGCGTATCGTTCGCCAGTGAAATACGCAGAAAGGTGGATAACCCGGATGCACAGGTAAAATGGCAATCTTGTGGGAAATTGTATTCCTGAGAAGTATTACCCTCCTCACTAAAGAGCTCTTCACGAAAAACACGAGTGAATTTCTGGAGACCTTCATATTAAATTTTGATGTAGTGAACAAAAAAATAACCAAAGCTGCACATCATAGCTACACCTATATCTCTATAAAAATAAAGCGGGCCTTCTCTCTCGTCAACTTTAGGACAAAAGAGATGATTACAATTTCGACATTGTAAACTATCCCTTTCTGGACAGCAATATTCCAGTGGGACCTGCATACATATCTCGCCTAGTGAGATTTGCAAGATCCTGTGTTAAATGTGACGATTTTAAGCAACGTCAACAACTATTATTGCAGAAACTTATGAAACAGGGCTAAGCTGAGCAGGTGATCGGATTGTTTGCCCACCAGCTAGCGGTTGGTTTCGGAGATAACATGATCTTCCGCCATGTTACTTATGCCCTTGCGTTGATACGGACTTTGCCGAGCTCGCTTGTGAAAAGGTCTGTGACGCTCGAAGTATCACTATAGCGTCTAATGCCACAGAATCAGAACAACGTCACAGTATCAGTATAACATCACTGAGTGATTGGGTCGTGTGAGGTATCATAATAAAGCACTAGTGGGTGAGCGCCCGACTGGATGGGTGCTTCATAAAAATGCCGTCCATTTGAGCATGCGCAGTAGACAGGAGGCATTGGAGCAGACGTTTTGGGGGTATAGTGATGGACCATCCGTGGTCCAACTGGTGCGCGGTGGGTGGTATCCTATTGAAGCTCTTATCAGGGAGAGTGCGCTTGGACGGGCATGTCCCTCTGCTCATGCGTATTGAGGTGTAGTAGAGAAAGGGATCTTTCGGAGGTGCTGACTATGCCCCAGGACCTTCAAGGTTATATGCATAACGCCTTATAACGCCCGGCACAACGCCTCGTATTCCTGGTTAGAATTATTACCCTTCTCACTAAAGAGCTCTTCACGAAAAAAACAAGTGAATTTATGGAGATCAATATTAAATTTTGATGTAGTGAATAAAAAGATCGGCACATCATAGTTTGACCTATATCTCTATAAAAATGAAGCGGGCCTTCTCTCTCGTCCAGTTTAGGACAATGGAGATGATTACAATTTCGATTTCGTATCGTCTTTCTGGAGAGCAATATTCCAGTGGGACCTGCATATATTTCTTGTGGAATAACTTTGGACAATGTAGATATAGTCCTTCAAGAAATATCGTACTAAATAGAATCTGACCCGGATAAATTATGTCAAGGGCAGTCATCTTCAGCACACCTCTGGAACATCGCCATATGTATACATAGTATTAATTTGGAAAGTCTAGCTATATTTCTTCTTGTTATGTCATACTAAACAGTAAATGACCTTGCAAAAATAGGTCAAGTTCAGCTAATTGGGCTAGGCTTCTGGCCAATCAACAGTTGCACATGTAATATGAATTTGGAGACCCTAGCTTTACTCCTTCCAAAAATATAGCAAAATACTTGATTATTGAGATGGCAGTTACCTATTCGACCACTAGCGGTGGATCGCGAAACTAACGCGGTACCATCATTTGTGTATTGTCCCGTGGTATATGTGTACCATGTTTGATAGCTCTAAACCACTTGCAAGTGTATCAACGGACGCTGTTAGGACTCGAAAGTAATCTCCTTCGAAAACGGTGAACATTCTTCTGCTATGCGATGTATAAACAGGAAAACACGATATTCATGAAGATAGACAAAGGAATTATTTATGGACAATGGCTAGCTAGTTGACACAGTTGCAGGCATGATTCGAATTAGACATTCAGTCTCTCTCCTCCCTCAATGTTTCTTTTTAATATTCTACTATCTTAAGAACAAACTCACGAAATTGAAATTATTGAAGAACTATATTGATTCTTACTCCAGGTAAATCATTTACGGTGAAAAAAATCTTTGCTTAGGTGAATGTTTTTGCCAACAGAATCATATTATGCTTTGCTAAATTTTCGCCTGATTTACCGTAGATCACATTAAGCGGACTATTCACACTTGTGACGCGCAATCTGTGCGGGGAGAAGACGATATAGCTATCAGTTAATAGCCCCCAATCTGTTTATCTCTTTAATTCCATTACCTGATTGCTCCTGTTTTATCAAGAAACCCATATATTTCTTGAGAACTTTGAATCTTGAAGTTTGAAAATAGAGGCTCATTATATGAAAAGGCAAGCATTTAAATCGGGATAACTGTATACGTATCGATCAAATATATATTCGCGTATTTGTAATCCCACAGAAATATGAGTAGTGTGACTAACGTCACCTACGAAGTAGGGTAGGCATTAGGACTCGACGCGAACTGAACTCTTGGAAATCCCCACCCCCAGTTGAAATCCTGCCTATATTAAGATGGGCACTGCCCAAGTCAGAATCACCAGTGATTTTCATCAAAAATCACCAGAAAGTAGGCATCAAAAGTAGGTCAGCTTAGAACGTGTTGGTAACAGTCCCCTAATGCACCTTCATGCCAAAAATCAAGGTTCTAATGTCAACGGTTCTCCTTATTTTGCCGACGAACGGATTCGGATGGACTGACTGACTGACTGACTCATTACCGGACAATTTGCAATAGCCTACTTCGTAGGAATAATCTTGATGATATTGATGATGTTCATAGTTCTCAAATGTCAGCAGATGTTTGAACGTTCGCTCAGGTGGGATACATACTCTCAAGAAGGTCTCCATCACATAAACATTTATCATAAATATTTGATGACACTGACTAAAATAAGTTGAATGTGCCTATCAAGTGCATATTAATGTTGTGAAGTCTAAACTATCAAAAGAGTCGGCCTGAAATGTCCGTCTGTCTGTCTGTCTGTCTGTCTGTTACAGATAGCATCCGTTGACACTCTTTGCAAGTGGTTTAGATCCACCAAACAGTAGCCAGCCATCTTCCAAATTGTTCTCCCGGATGTTCTTAGTATATAAATACGACTGACAATATGGAACCATTGGACAGTGTACATGTACAGGGGCTGTACGTAGTATATACACGCCAGCTTAACCCTATCTGACCTGGGCGATTTGGGGTGTACCGCAGCCTCGGGGGGGGGGGCGGAAAGTGCCTCCCTTATATATTTTCGCTATCGTTAAGGCTAGAGGGCTGAAACTTACCGCACTATCTTTGGGTCAAGCTCTATAACAAAATGTAAAAAAAATCCAAGATGACCATCATAATGACGTCACTGTGACGACATTTTCAAAAAGAGCGTTTTTGGACGATTTTTTGGTCAAAATTTTGGAATTTTTTATTTCTGTTTTTTCTTCGCAAATACTGCATGATAAATTAGTAAAAAATAATCTGATATGAAATAAAATAGGTTTTATCCACTTTTCCATAGAGAAAAGCAAATTTTTTGAAGAAATATGACGAAAACATCACTTTTCTGGTACCCCACATGGCCGCCATTTTGAATTTAACAATGATCCTCTGCTCGGGGTCATGCAAATAGACTCAAAATGACCCCAATATAATAATCTAAAAAGTCACGGAGTTTCAGCTCTCAATTTTTTGTCGTTCCGGAGATAGAAGAAAAAAACCCAGGTTAATACTAAGCATCAGATCCAACATTCAGCAGCTGCATATGCAATATAAATGAACTGCACGTTTTACAAAGGTACTTTTGTCTGTGAAGAATTATGTATGGAATGTGACAATATTGAAGTCAGGATACACCCTGAAGAATCAAATGGAGAATTAATATAAGATATTATATGCAGCAGATTTATCCCTCTTCTATCCCATGATGCAATGTTCTTCAGTGGCAATTGATTGGCATATGTCGTGGTCATAATAATACAACAGTCTTGAAACATTTTTTTTCTTAAAATTTGATTAACAGACATGGTATATATATATATACATACAATATCTCAAATTGGAAGGAAAATTAAATTGCACAGAGAAAAGACAAAATGCTTGATAACATTAAACTACCAGTTACGCGGAAAGCCAAGAGGATGGAATATGCCAATATCTAATGCATTTTTAAACAACCAATGTGATGTCACATTACATGGCCAGAAAATAATCTATAAACAGGCACCATTTGTTTCTGAAGCGGTCCATAGAATGTGACGTCATGGCAATTAACTTTTCTGCAATATATTGGCTATTAAATCTATGTATTTAAATTCTGCAATATATTGGCTATTAAATCTATGTAGTAAACCAAATATTTGGAGACCCGTATTTCGTCCCTTGTTTTTGAATATGTAAAGTTTTGTTAACGCCAAGAATGTATTTAAGATACATTAGTCTTTATCCCAGCCAAGTATAATTTTATCCACACTTATGGTCACCCTCAGTTTGCCAATAGGTACCAGCCATTCGTGCAAGTCTATTCAGAGCCTTTTCACTGCTGAGCATTCAACAAGTAAGTGTTCTATAGTTTCGATTTCATTTTCACAGAAGTCACATTTGTTCTGTGTAATATTTTATATTGTATATCCCTCGGTTTTGTATAGTTTGTACAGTGAAATGTTGCAGAAAAGACCTTTTTCCAATTAACGTTATTTCTCATGTTCAAGAACTCTTCTCATCTTTTCATGGCGATTGGAACTGCTACCGATTCTGAGTTCAGAATATCATAAAAACATCTACAACCTTTTTTCTGCTTTGCCAATATCCGGAAATGAAAGTAGATCATCGGATTAAACAACTTCATATATACATCCTTACTTTTGCACCTATCCAACCATTGTTTTGGGATGTTCTTTACCAATCTATTAAAATCCATGAAAGTGCCTTTAATGTTATACTTCATTTTAAATTCAGCAAATATTAGTATATCACCATCACTTCCTAGTAAATCTCGAACATATCTAACTTTTCTCGTATACCAATTGTCTATAAAAAAAGTTTGGATGAGAGAAATTTGGATTATACCATAATGGTTCATTTATTGAATCCTCAATTTTTTCTGGCTTTAATTTCAGTCGCAAAATCTGTCATGCTTTCAAGGTATCTAACCAAAATGGGTTTTTAATACTTTTCATGATATTATTAATGTATTCTGCTCCTAAAGTACAGATGGCTTCGTAGCAATCTGAATCGAAAAGTTTATTCCATTTATGAGTTTTTAGGACGAGTCTTCTTATCCAGGATTCTTTTAGCGACTGTATAAAAGGAAGTAAATTTAACATCCTAAGTCCACCAAGTTCATAGTCACGAGTAAGTTGAACTCTTCTAATTCTGTCTGGCCCATTGTTCCATAGGAATTTGAAAAATACGGAATTTATCTCACCTATGACATGATCAGGGGGGTTGGCAAAGCAAGAAAAAGGTGTATCATTTTGAACATGGCAAGGGATTTTATGACTAATTGTTCTTAATAGTGTCAAGTTTCGTAATATCCACTTCTGTAGTTCTTTTTTAAGATCTACCCTGGCAAGGTGATTGCTTTTCCATATATATCATAAAATCTAACTGTGGAGAACTTTATGCCGAGTAGAGTGAAATCATTTACCCAGTCGAGACTCACCTCAGTACAAAGATTTAAATCAGCACCAGACATAGAACCTATCCATACAGCTTTTGTTTTTTTCTATGTTTATTTTTAGTCCAGAAAATTTTAAAAAAAGCATTTTTTAAGCATTTAAGAGCTACTCTCAAAGACTCGTCTGAACCGTCAAGGATTAGTTTATTTTGTCATTGAACTGCCAAGGACATCTGCATATAAGAGAAAAATATATGGTGAAATTGGGTAACTTTGCCTACAGTCGCAGTTTATGGAGAAAAATTGTGACATATTTCCGTTTGGTAAAAGACAAGTTTTTATATCTGTAAAAAACATTTTTATCCATTTTTGGAAAGTTTCGCCGAAATTTAAGGGTTTTAGTAGTTCGTTGATAAAGTTCCAAGAAACAGAATCAAAAGACTTTTCGAAGTCCATCGATAGAAGTAAGCCAGGTATATTTCTGCTTTTTGTTTCAAAAAGTATATCATAGAGGAGACGAATATTTTCGCCTATATATCGTCCTGATATAACCCCCTTCTGGTTCTCATGGATCAAAATATCTAATACTGTTTTCCATCTATTAGCGATACAAGAACTTATTAATTTGTAATTCACATTTAAAAGCGTTATAGGACGCCAGTTCTTCAGAAAATTTCTGGCCTTATTTGCTTTAGGGAGGCAGGTAATTACCCCTTGTTTTTTGTGTTATTGATAATTCTCCCTTTCGAACCCATAGTTACTTGACCTCAAAACAAACTGACCTATATCTTTCCAAAATACTTTGTAAAAGTCTGCAGGGAAGTCATCGAGGCCGGGACTCTTACCATTTGTTTTAGTACATTATTAAGTTCTGTGAATGCAATTGAACCTTCTAAGTGGATCGAATCCGTGTCACTTAATTTATTTAGTTTTTTAAGAATTCGGCGATATGCTCTTCAGACTCGGCAGGTTTAGAATATTGCTATAAAATTGTTTTTGTGCATTTAAAATCTCTTTCGAACTATGAATGTGCTTTCCGCCGTCGAGTATTAGTTTACTAATTAACTTGTAACGTGTAATTTCTTTTCTCAAACCCTAAAAATATTTTGTTGGTCTAATCTTGCCCGTTGTCTTGGGTTATTGCGCCTCCACGTATATCTTTTATCCGTTTCATGTAAGAATCTCCAGACATCGATATAGTCATTATGATTCATGGTGTTTAGTACTGTTTGTCTGGCATTCGAGCTTTTATATGTTTGCAGTTATAGGTATCAATCGATGGATTTAGAACAAGGTTCCAATCGCCGCATATTATTACTGATGGGTTTCCGATGTTCTTTATTTTTCTGTTGATAGTATTATAAAATGCAGGTTTATCCGTATTTGGGCCATATAAACTAACCAATGTGACAGGAACTTCAGAAATCTCCATATTTAAAATTATACAGTTGCCCTGAGAATCAATATCTACGTTTTGAACTTTATAATCAAAATTATTATCTAACAATATCATTACACCTCGTGATCTAGACGAGAAGGGGCTTACCCAGGCATCTTGATCCCAGTCTTGCTTAATATCATAGTTCTTGTCACTGTGCGTGTCCTGTAGGCAGATAATGGAAAAGTTTTCTTTTTAAAGTAATGAAAGACATCTTTCCTATTTTTCTTGTCAGCCAATCCCCGACAGTTCATGGAGACAATGTTGACGGTGTCAGTCATTGTTAATAAAAGATAAATTCTTGGGTTTAGACTCTACTGGGCACCAATACTGAAAAACCATCCTTGATGAAAGAAAAATCTCTGGGTAGACACCAATCAGTATATTGGTAAAAATTTGATAAAAAATATGCCAACAGCAATTCAGCATAGAGTAAATTTCCAAAATAATGAATACAGTTGCTTCCATGTAGTCAACATCATTCACACAGATGCCGCGACCTAGACACGCACCCACACACGCACACTCACTCACATACATATTATGAGAACTTAGTCAACAGTCACTTATAGGACCAATTCCCGCGTTCCTTATTATTAATCATAAATTGGAAATTCAGCCTATTTAATACATCACAATACTGTATGTACAAACATGATATGCGATGTCTTTCAATATGTTAAAGCGATTTATTGCTTATGGAGGTGAAAGAGAAAAAAAATAGAATAGTAAAAAACATTAGTGCACATACAGACGTAAACACGTACTCATAGACGCATGCACATACATAGGCATATAATCCCAGTGGCCCACTTGCATGTACTCTTAGTACAAAATATAGGTAGATAGAAAATACAGAAAAGAAAAAAAATGAATGAAAAAATAAATAAAAAATAAGCGTTCTGAGAACCCCAACATCTCGCCTTGTGAGTTGATCCGCTGAAGCTGCAGCAGTATTGAAAGCATAGATAGGTCAATCCCGTGTAGGATTATGGCTGGATAGGTCAGTGCTGTGGGATTACTGCTGCATAGGGCAGTCCAGTGCGAGATTACTACTGGATAGGTCAGTTCCATGCCAGATTACTGCTGGATAGGCCAGTTCGGTGTAGGATTACTGCTGGATGGGCCAGACCCGTGTGTTATTACTGCTGGATAGACCATTACAAGCGTCTAGTCCGTCATTCATAATCCAGCCGTCGTCCATTAGAGAATATCCGCGTCCATAATCCAAAGACCTATTCCATTTTCATATAACAGTATTAGCACCAAATTCAAAAAGACAATCATAGTATACATAAACATAGGCTTGTTTCCTGCAAGAGAGAAGCGGTCAACAGTTTTCAATGATGCTGGCAAGACATCATGATGTTCCAAAAATATCAAATCCGTATCGCTGATCAGTATTCTTAATCCATAATATTCGTTATAGAGTCGTCATCTAAAGAATGATGTATCTCAGTCACGCTTTGATTGTGACTGTTCATATGAGTACCATGAGGATCTTGAAGTACATGGGTTCATACGGCCCCTAGCCCCGGGTTAAGCGGAATTAGACACAAGTTACGAAACGTAGCGCCATAGATCCCGTGTGGGATTACAGCTGGATAGTCCAGTCCCATGTGGGAATACTGCTGGATAGGCCAGTCCCGCCTGGGATTACTGCTGGATAGACCAGGCCCGTGTGAGATTACAGCTGGATAGGCCAGTCCCGTCTGGGATTACTGCTGGATAGGCGAGTCTCGTACTGGAATACTGCTGGATAGGCCAGTCCCGTTTGGGATTACTGCTGCATAGGCAGTCCAGTGTGGGATTACTGCTGGATAGGCTAGCCCTTTGTGGGATTACAGTGGGATAGGTCAGTCCCATGTAGGATTATGGCTGATTAGGTCAGTGACGTGTGGGATTACTGCTGCATCGGGCAGTCCAGTGCGAGATTACTTCTGCATAGGTCAAAGGCGTGTGAGATTACTGCTGGATAGGTCAGTCCCGTGTGGCATTACTGCTGGATAGGCCAGTGCTATTTGGGATTACTGCTGGATATGTCTGACCTAGGAAAGGTTCAAGCAAACTTTCCATTTACAGATCTACATGTAAATCTTTGCTCAACAAAAAATTATCAATGGAAACGTACAAAGTCTAAACTGCGATAATTAGGACAAAAACCCATATTTAATGTCATATTTCTTAAATAGCACATGCACATCCCCGAATCACATTGAACTTGTGTAGCAAGTGTCAAACTCATCCAATGAAAGCTGACAGCTTCAGCAAACTTTTCATGTACAGGTGTACATGCATGTACATTATCATTGGCAGATTACTAAGACGAAATCCGCAAAATTTGAACAAAAATTAGTATTTCATCTCTTAAATAGCACATGGACATCCTCTAATCACATGAAATATGTGTACCAAGTTCCATAATCATCCAATGAAATCTGACAGATTCAGACAACTTTCAGTACATTTTTGTCTAACAAAAAACCTTATAATTTGCAAAGTCCAAAACCTCATAATTTGGACACAAATTAATATTTCATCTCATAAATAGCACAGGTGCATCCTCCCATGATAAGAATCATGTGTACCAAGGTTCATAATCATCCACTGAGAGCTGACAACTGCAGCAAACTTTCTTTGTTCATGTTCATGTGTACATGTAGAATGCCTACATGCACAATTCTGCTAAACCAAAAACATATCATTTGCCATAATTTGGGCAAAAAATAATATTTCATCTCAAAAATAGCACAGGTACATCCCATAATCATAAGAAACATGTGTACCAAGTTTCGTAATCATCCACAGGCAGCTGACAACTGCACCAAACTATATATGTACATGTAAATGTGTACATGTAGAGGCCTACATGCACAATTCTGCTAAACAAAAAACATAATTTGGACAAAAAATAATATTTCATCTCAAAAATAGCACAGGTACATCCTCTAATTATAACAAACATGTGTACCAAGTTTCATAATCATCCAATGACAGCTGACAACTCCAGCAAACTTTCTATGCACAGATGTAAATGTGCACTTCAGCTAAACGAAAAACTCTATCATAGGGATTTTAACATTGGAGCACCCATGGAATCCCCAGGGGTAGTACCCCCAGGTGGAACATCCACCCCAATATTTTTTTCTTTTTTATATTTTTCCTGAATTTGTCTAGATTTTTTTTTGAATTTGCTAAACCAAAATCCTTATCATTTCCAGGCCGGGAACACCGACATCGTCTTTCCCTCCTCACAATATCTCCCCTTTACTTCGTAAGGCGAGATAAAAATTGAACATGAATAGATCACCACCACCGAAGCTACACTTACATGTAGCACTAACGCGCGGTACAAACAATCAATGCTTGATCAATAGTGAAGCTCATCTAGTCCTTGAGTACTTGACCAGGAGGTGATCACGTACTTGAAATGGAGAAATAAAGCTGAAGCGCACAACCAACAACAAAATTCAATTTCATGTAATTCGACCGAAATGGATATATAAATACGTACCTTTTACCATGAACTTCCTTAATGTATACGCACAAGGCACAGAGGATAGGAAAAAATAAGTGACTCGGGATTGTTGATGTTTCTGGGGACAAGCATAACGTCCTCCCTGGTTGACTTCAGGTCACAAACCTCCATTGAAGTTTCTGGGTACAAGATTATCATCAGGACTTGACTTCCGGCGAACATCGATTGGCCATTATATCTGATTGGGCCAGAAATGGTCTGTGTCGTAATTTAAAATGTTTCTATAATATTTGACTCTCAAATATATCAAAACCACCTTTTCATGTTTTAATCGGGGAAAAACTGGGTCAGTTTGATTGGGTGCCTCCGAAATTTGGCGTAATGGTTTCGGGCTGGATGCCCCTTTTTGTGGCGGTCTTTTCTCGCAAAAATGGTGGGGAATGTAAGCTGAATTTTCCATATGTTTGAGCGGAAAGGCAAGGCTATCTGGGGTGGTGGGTCATTTGTGGCGGAGAATATTAGGGAATATAGTTTTGTCAAGATGTGTTCTGCCAATTTACTAGATATTAAGTAATGCGAATAATCAGTGGTTTGTGACCTTCACAGCCACGTGCTTCTTTCGGTTCCTTTGCGGAAGCCCGAGAGGTTTACCTAAAATGCAAACCGCACACGTGTTCGGCCAGACATACGCTCATCAATTGCCAAGAACATGTACGATCTAAGCCCTATAACATGCTTTTGACACACACACATACTTTAAAATATTCCTTTTCGGTGTCCTAGAGTTTAAACTCCAATCAATTCAGACATACCGGAATCGATTGCCCTCCTTAGAGCGTACATGTCCTTGGCCTAGGCTCAACGTATTAAGCTAGCAGCTGCCACATTAGTCCAATACAATGGATCGTCCGTGCTCTTGCTTAATAAGCTGGAGTTAATTAACGGAGCCAGAACTTCAGAAGTTCTGGTTCCTGATAACTCCAGCATATTAAACAAGAGCCTGGACGATCCATTTTATAGGATTACTGCCACATGTCCAACATTGCATCATATTGGGTAAAGCCATGATCAACTTGCAAGAGGAAATATATTCCATATACAAGGAGGATTTGTGAATATATGTATTATTTATATAGTTATATGCGTGATTAATTTTAACCAGCATGTGCGCTAGATATAGATAAAGATCCGCGCTGATAAACAATATATATATTATTCAATGTTCAATATTCATATCCTTAATTCAAAATCAATAAATATCAATGTGGTGATAGTTCAAACTCTCAAAAAAGTCACCTCGTCAAGTTTCAGTTTTAGTATTACTGCCACGATGGCAGGATTGGTACAAACGATATACACTGGAACTGAACCGCGTAAGACCAGTACATGTACATGGTTTCTGCACGTATCTCAGCTTTTTTAAAAGTACACATGGATCTTATCTGCTTATTGGCTCAAAAGGTTGACAGTGTTACAAAATTGGTGAGTGAGTACATGAAGAAGCAATAGCTAGACATATAATGTAAATCGGTAATAGTTCATCCAAAGAGACAGTGGCATGTATATTTCACCAGATATTTATACTAATGACTATACCTGTCACCAATCATCATAAAGACTGTCTGACACATGGGAGGTTGAAATAAAATAATTAACTAGGTATGGGTATTATAATACATTAACAGGGAGCCCAAGCGAGGAGTCGCCACCCCCACATCGGCACCCTCACCAAAGCACGATATGTGCCATTATTCCACCGTTCCGCATGCCACCCAACGCAATCATCGTCAACCAAGCTCGTCAGACAACAAACAAAACATGTACCATACCATTTTTATCCGACCGCATCGATGGAAAAGGAAATCTGGAGAAAATCGAGAGCAAACTGACCAAACACGCTCCTTTGGCCTCATATACCGGCAGACGAATGCCGTATGTTCTGTTGTGGCGCGACCAACAACACGTGACCAGCTGATGCCCCGGTTAACCCTTTCGTGCGCCTGACACAATATCAGTCACACCATTCTCCATGTGATTCTAATTATTGATTCTACTCGAGCAGCAGGTTGAAATCAGGATAATAAAGCTGTGAGGATTGTTGAATGGTACCGTAATCAGTGGTTTTAAAGACAAACTGTACACAATGATTTTCCTTGTGCCATGCACGGACTGATTCTACTCCGGCAATGGACTAACTCGGGATAAAGATGAACTAAACAATAGATTCTGCCTAGTTACAGACATTATGTAACAAACATGCTGATTGTTTTAAATTGGTGATTAAATTTAAAAAGACAACACATTTGCAACAAAATATCATCTAGCAATGATGTTTATTTTGTCTCTGTTGAAACCATGGGGTATTCTTCGAAATCATGTCAATTTATTGAAATTAACTTGCTGAAAAGATAATCATCAAAATCGCTTTATTTATAACTTGGTTGCATTTTTATTTTGTTACTAAATCATACAAATCTGGTTAACAGTGCCGCTATCTTAAATATAGCTGGGGAAAATATTGAAAATAAGAATAAAATGTTTTTGTCAATATTTTAACTGTGTTTCACATTCGTATGA
Organism: Hanleya hanleyi; assembly: GCA_036873755.1. Taxonomy (NCBI): domain Eukaryota; kingdom Metazoa; phylum Mollusca; class Polyplacophora; order Lepidopleurida; family Hanleyidae; genus Hanleya; species Hanleya hanleyi. The sequence goes on from JAVTVY010044936.1 coordinate 23,722, forward strand.
AGTCATAGCACAAATATATATAGGAACATGGAGCTAAAATATTCAAAAAATTAATACTTCAATAATTTCTTCATACTTATTATACTTGTTTCAGATAATAAAGAAATGAATCATACTGGTATTTTGTGGATAGGCCCTAACAAGTTTGATGAGCCGCAAAATACGCGATATGGTCGTAAAAGTGTAATATCTTTTAATGGATTTTTATTGACATATGACAGATTTGGACATCGGTTTTTAAAATAAAAGACGTTAAAATTTACCAATAAATCAGATATATCCAGACATCATTTCTACAAGATGGCATTTTTGCTATATTTATTTCCCCCTGAAATCTACCTTATTCATATAATTATAACAGAGCATTCACTGCCCGAATAAATGATCTGTTCAGTTGTGTAATACCACAAGCCTTGGTGATATTACCAACAGCGGGAGGTTGAGTATCAATTCACATTCACAATACACTATCTCTTTACGTGGTCGCGATAATGTTACTACGACGCGTGCTCGTAAAACCGATAATTGCCGAGCAAGACTGAGTCTGTCTTAATCCCTTTGTTAATCCGTTGGAATCCAACTGAGGCGGTCACGCACATGGTACACTTTGATCTGACGGAGTTGTGCCTCCATCTATTTTAGCTTCATGATAGGAAGGAGGGGGAAATGTCCGCAGGGGGAGATATTCGAAGGGAGAAATGTCCTGGCTTCGCCATCGACACAAAATGTAACTGTTGATAATGTATATGACTTTATTGATAATATACGGAAATATTTTACATGATAATTGCAAGCGTGGGTAATAAGATAATATCACTATCACAAGTTTTTTTTGTTTGCTCTTGCCTTCAGACGTGAGAAATCATTCGGCACAATACATTATTTGTTATTTTAAAGCCATTAAAACTTTACCAAATAAGATATAGATTATTAAAAATTCTTGCATTTCTGAGATCTTGCTCACAAATAATGAATGACTGCCTTTTGCAAAAAAAAAAGGACGGAGAATTACCAGTATGCTTCGTTGCAGACAGTATACATATGCCGCGTGCCTTAATAGACCAGCAAAGATACGAAGGCAAATTGCCAGGGGAAGAAAGTATATCACTGATACCCACGGGAGAAGGAAGCAGGGGTGCCCAGAACTCCTATTTATCAGCACAGATACTTGATTCGATAAAAAAAATAAGGAAGTTTCAGTTAAAGGTGGTCACATCTTTACTGAATATATAGCTTGTGTGATTCAAGTATTATTCGTGAATATTTCCCATGGAATTCAAGTATTTATTCGTGAATATTTCCAGAGGTCTTCATTTACGGCACACATGGTATGATGGATCTAACCTTTATGTCACACTGGTCTCTTAGTCGGTTAATGTGTATTCGGACTAAGACTTTTGTAAACAAATGCATCAAGCTTAAATATATTATGCAAAGTTCTTATCTGCTTTATGTATCAACCCATTCTTAGGGATCCAGTGTGAGTGCGGAATCCAAACTATGATGTTTCGTGATGTAACTTCTGTTGTGTGATCGGTAAAGAAGAGTAAATTATCCAGTTTCGTCTGAATTTTGACGAAACCAGAACTAGATTTTCCTCACTATGTTGAAAATGTGTCAGTTCATGTTTTATGTATTTTTCAATATGAAATTCTATGGTGTAACTTTCATGAAATCTTTTCTGATCAACCTATATTGTCGTATCAATTACACTTTCGATCAGCTGAACAACCAGAAAGTCTCAGGAGATACTAAACATTCTCTTGTGCCTCTCTTTAGGAAAAAAGTGGTCCCATGTAGTAATGTGCACATTATTGGAATATATTTATTTTAATCGGAATGCACACAGATATCTGACGCACTGCGGGATTCGCGAAAATGCTCTCAAGTAAGTTCATCAAACTCTTCCAGGTACAATAGCACGCAAACCTTGTTGATATAGACACGCGCCGGTGTTTTTTATGTACGATTGTGCAAATCTGCATAATATAGCAAAATTAAAAATCAATTGGGTATATTGATCAGAATTAGCATTGATATCACCAGTGTTTCATGATTATCAATACACGTTCTCACTTTGATAGTAACCTTCTTGCTTCCATCTGAATAGTTTTCACATGTGTCGCACAAGATTGGTTGCCACTTATGCTGAATAATGCGTTGTTTCATTCCCCCAAAAGAGGGATTATTCCTTGAGAAATATAATTCTAAGTAGTAGAGAAAGAAGACCTGGGCGTCCATTGACCTTTGGATATCGTGACCGGTGTTGATCTTTGACCCTGCACATGCGCAATGGATTGAGCATGCCAAGAGAAAGTAGAACGATTTACGGAGAACGAGAGGGGCGAGAGACATGGAGATTTCACCCATGCAACGAGACTCCTGGGACCCAGGCATGCGCCATAAGATAGTGTGGTAGGGGAGTAGGGGTGCACACGTTCAACCAAGCGGTGGCTCCATCTTTGCGCGAATGGAGAGAACTGAATGGTACAGGAAAAACATGGATGCCCACTCGGAACAAGACGTGGGGGTGACTGAACTATCGTTTTCTACAGGGTCCTGCCCACTGTAGGGTCAGTGATACGCGAATGCGCCCTTGGAGAGTAAGAGAGAAAGCGCATTTTCGGTGTGGATTGTGGGCCGTGTAGTCTAAACCTGTTGGGACGCGGCGAGGAGGGATAAAGTGGTGGGTATAGCAACTTGGAAAGGTCAATTCCGGTAACTTGACTGGCGGGGGATTTCCCGGTAAAGTTTGAAACCGTTGGCTGATTTTGAAGCTCTCGGCGAGTAGACTACGGTTGAGGTGGTTTGGACTGGAAGTGACGCCATTGTGTTCATGCGCAGTCGAGGAGTAATAGAAAACAGGAACTTTTAGATCGATCTCTAGGGAACATCTTTGCTCTGAATGGATCTTGTCGGGTGCCGTATTGAAGCGATCGTAGAGTGGACTACGATTAGAGTGGCTTGGACAGCAAATGGTCTCATAGATTACCAGAACAGTTGGATGGCATTTGAATACAAACAAGAGCGAACATGGCCGAAGATTGACGCTACACAACGGTAGTTTCTTATAGTGAGGCTTCTGACTGGACAAGAGCGAACACCGCCGACAACAGCAAACAAGAATTGTAACACCCAACGCCGCTTGCCAAGGTTGGGTGTGAGGTGATAATATAATGTGTAATACGCAATATTTGGGCAACAACTGACTACTGACACGACCAATATTTCGGGGTTAAGTTATTGGTTCTAGACTGGCCTGGTGTGTTCAAGGAGAGAAAATTTGCTGTTTTCAGTTCGAAATAGGCGATTTTGCACAAATCCACTACTTCAAGATGCTGTTATTCAAACACCCTAAGACCCAGAGAGGGGAAATTACTCAGACCATAAGACATGATATACTTCAATAGCTCTGAAAAGCGTACGGCTCATTTTGACTCGATATTTCGACTCCTTATTTTGCCATCCTCTGGCTAAATGCAACTTTCTTTCGTAGGTGATATTTCATTTTGGCACTTCAAAGCGCACCTCATGGTGCCAAGGAGAGAGAAAGAGAGAATAAACTAAGTTTAATGTCGCGTTCGGCAATATTAAGTTATATAGCGACGATTAAACAAAATTCTATGAATTCTAACAAAAGCAATTCAACAACCCAGCAAACCATAAGTAATCAACACAACACACCAAAAGACATGCACACGCATTAAAACTCATGCCACAAACTGATTTCTCTCAAATAAACTAAGATACAGTCTTCTCTCACTCGACTAAAAAGATCATCTGAAATAACTGCTCGATAAAAAGAATCTCTTAAAATCTATACAGTCAATAAGTATATGTTTCACTGTGAGATCTCCACGGTGGCGAAAATCTCACTGAACCGCGCCAGGTCCATTTCGATATTTTGTGTATTCTTAATTGAGCTAAGATAATTTCCTGAGTTCGCAAAAAGCGTTTGATTAGACACCAATTTTACACAAAATCGGTGTCCCAAAACGGCGATTGAAATTTGACGATAAACACAATGTTCAGTGAAATACAACGTTCTGGTCTATACTCAAAACAGACTGCCACTGAGAACCATTTACCGAGATATACAAGTAAAAAATTGACATATTTCATATTCTGCATTGTTTTGTTCATAGCACTGTACGAATATCACTGACTGATAGAACATAGCGCCAGATGTCCAGTTCACCCGAGGCGGGTCGACAGTCTAGTTAGAGCCGTGTGGATATACACCATGCACATTTGCATTCAATCGCCACAGTCAACCCTATTGGGGTTAGAAAAAGCGGTTTTCTATATTATAAATTTACCAATAAACTAACATCAGATATTAGAAAAATAGACCCGATCTAATATATGGAGATTTTTTCATACTAAAAGGGTATCATCTAAAGGAGGAGTTTGGCGTGTGGACTGCACATGTGCAGACAGTGATATTCCTGCATTTACACTACCCCATAAGGGCGGAGGGTCACATTGAAGCTCCTGGTGTGACGTCAAACAATCCTTATTTACAACCCACATTTCTTTTTCCACATTCCGTCCTCCACAAATCCTCAGAGATTTACGCTTTGTATACTACTGACGCAGTGGGCGTGCAGGTACTTTGTCGGCTTCACCAGAATAACTTTTCTTCCCATTCTTCAACGTAGAATGTACTAACGATATACGACATGCTTTCAAAAGTTGACAAAATATGCTTTAGGCTCAATTCTTTGAACGATAAATCTTGCATATTTTGTTAAATTTATACCTGGTACCAGAGACTGTGATTGTGCGTTTTCTGGTTTAAAATTCAATGCACCCGAAATTCTCTTATCGGGATATTTCAGGAATATCACTGTCCAGACAGTCTCTTGTAGGAGCTACTGAATTCTATTGTTCCACTTCATCATCGCTGATATAAAGATACAGATATCTGGGCATTGTTGGAAATTGGAGACTTTGCACATTCGGATTTAATTGCTTTTGACCACCATAGATAAGCTTGCATAACTTGTTTCACCATGCCGATAAGCCGGGCATTCATCTTATCTTATCCGATAGATGAATGATATATTCCCGTTTATCTTTTAGATATCTTGGGAAGACGGTTGTATTAGGGATTAATGTCTGTAAAAGTCGCCGGTTGTCTGCAGGCCCGACCTGTCTGTCAATCAGAATTCTAATCATATTACGCTTATCAGGCTAACATAATGATCAACCAATCACAACGTGCATATGTTTCGCCATGACAAAAGTGCTGCATGCGTTATAACCATGCATACAGTGTACAGCTAGAATCAGTTCACTAACTTTGCTTGTGGGAGAAGTACACGCAAGAAAAAATACTCGCGTTTCGACATGTTGGAGTGAGGAAACGGCATGCTGTTGGATCGAACGGAACTATCGTGCACCTATATGTATCTTGTGTAAATTTCAGCAAGGAGAAGTTAAACATGTGTATTCAATTTCTTCGCTACCCAGAGTGTGGGGTACTCGGATATGGATAGTAAATTAAGGCCGCATTTGTGACAAATTTGAGACAGGACAGTATGAAGTTTTATTTCTGTTTGATTTTTCTGTAAATTATATTACATTGAATTGTGTAATATTTCTAAGTGTATTACCGGTGAATCACGTAGCTTATTTTATACGTTGTATTGGGAAGAGTTACGATGTCCTATATATTACATGGATTCCTCGTTTCCATCTTATGCTACAGGGTGACTCCTGATTCCTGAAACGACGAAGTGGAAATTGCCAAGAAGTAGAGCTTTCTAACCAATCCATTGTAGTTGGCATTGTATGAAATAAGCAAAGAAACCCCACAGTTTCTCTTGCACTTGTCGTGTTATGCCACGTATTACACACTCATATTATCCACGAGAGCGTGTTGAATGATCAAAATAAAAATTATATACCCTACACACAATAAAACCATATCACATTTTCATATTTGCAAAATGAAATACTACTATTGACAACATTTAAAGGGTATTAAACTGTTGGTAAATGAAAATATTTCCAATATATTTACAGCGCAGTCATTCCTTAACATTTGCATATATTTGCAGTATTTACCAACTGGTTGCAAAAGTTCAGTTCTGCCATATATTTGCTGATCATATAAAACGAAATGGCATACCCGTATAACCATCAGTGAAAGAGATAAACTGAATATTTGCTCTCATCGAAATATGCATATATTTACCAGACGGTGAAATAACTTATAATGCTTCATTTGGTTTTCTTTACAGTCTGGATAAAATTAGATGAAATCTTAATATTTGCCGTGTATCATAATCACCATTTCATGATGTCAAATCTTAATATTTGCCACATAAAAGAATTACCTTTTTATGACGTTTGAAAGCATAATGAACGAGTATGAGACGTACCTCTTGGGGGAAGCCGGTTGATGGAACTTCGACATTGCATTTCAGTGATAGATTAAATTTAAATAAATATTCATATATACAAATACTTTGTCATACCTCTCGAATGTAGTCAAAGAGTTTAATTTGATTAAATTTAAGGCAGTCTTGCCATAATTGGTTATTTTACATTTCCTGCTGTATGGAATATAATTTGATACTAAATATTCCATACCTGTGACCATACTATTTTGGGTATATGAAATATAGGATGCCATATCTATAATAGATATCCCGTAAATGTATTTGTCATCTTGGCCTCTCCAAGCTGCAATGTACGGATCATACGCTATGAAATACAAACATCCGCACTAGAGGGCATCTATGTAAAGAAGTGCAAACAGTGGCCTCTCCCATTAATAAGCAATACATTTCCCCAGTACGTGAAATCCGCCTTTTTGTGTAGTGTCAGTGGATGATTATGAACCTTGGTACACATGATTCTTATCATGGGAGGATGCACCTGTGCTATTTAAGAGATGAAATATTAATTTGTGTCCAAATTATGAGGTTTTGGACTTTGCCAATTATAAGGTTTTTTGTTAGACAAAAATGTACTGAAAGTTGTCTGAATCTGTCAGATTTCATTGGATGATTATGGAACTTGGTACACATATTTCATGTGATTAGAGGATGTCCATGTGCTATTTAAGAGATGAAATACTAAGTTTTGTTCAAATTTTGCGGATTTCGTCTTAGTAATCTGCCAATGATAATGTACATGCATGTACACCTGTACATGAAAAGTTTGCTGAAGCTGTCAGCTTTCATTGGATGAGTTTGACACTTGCTACACAAGTTCAATGTGATTCGGGGATGTGCATGTGCTATTTAAGAAATATGACATTAAATATGGGTTTTTGTCCTAATTATCGCAGTTTAGACTTTGTACGTTTCCATTGATAATTTTTTGTTGAGCAAAGATTTACATGTAGATCTGTAAATGGAAAGTTTGCTTGAACCTTTCCTAGGTCAGACATATCCAGCAGTAATCCCAAATAGCACTGGCCTATCCAGCAGTAATGCCACACGGGACTGACCTATCCAGCAGTAATCTCACACGCCTTTGACCTATGCAGAAGTAATCTCGCACTGGACTGCCCGATGCAGCAGTAATCCCACACGTCACTGACCTAATCAGCCATAATCCTACATGGGACTGACCTATCCCACTGTAATCCCACAAAGGGCTAGCCTATCCAGCAGTAATCCCACACTGGACTGCCTATGCAGCAGTAATCCCAAACGGGACTGACCTATCCAGCAGTATTCCAGTACGAGACTCGCCTATCCAGCAGTAATCCCAGACGGGACTGGCCTATCCAGCTGTAATCTCACACGGGACTGGTCTATCCAGCAGTAATCCAAGGCGGGACAGGCCTATCCAGCAGTATTCCCACATGGGACTGGACTATCCAGCTGTAATCCCACACGGGATCTATGGCGCTACGTTTCGTAACTTGTGTCTAATTCCGCTTAACCCGGGGCTAGGGGCCGTATGAACCCATGTACTTCAAGATCCTCATGGTACTCATATGAACAGTCACAATCAAAGCGTGACTGAGATACATCTTCTTTAGATGACGACTTTACAACGAATATTATGGATTAAGAATACTGATCAGCGATACGGATTTGATATTTTTGGAACATCATGATGTCTTGCCAGCATCATTGAAAACTGTTGACCGCTTCTCTCTTGCAGGAAACAAGCCTATGTGTATGTATACTATGATTGTCTTTTTGAATTTGGTGCTAATACTGTTATGTGGAAAATGGAATAGGTCTTTGGATTATGGACGCGGATATTCTCTAATGGACGACGGCTGGATTATGAATGACGGACTAGACGCTTGTAATGGTCTATCCAGCAGTAATAACACACGGGTCTGGCCCATCCAGCAGTAATCCTACACCGAACTGGCCTATCCAGCAGTAATCTGGCATGGAACTGACCTATCCAGTAGTAATCTCGCACTGGACTGCCCTATGCAGCAGTAATCCCACAGCACTGACCTATCCAGCCATAATCCTACACGGGATTGACCTATCTATGCTTTCAATACTGCTGCAGCTTCAGCGGATCAACTCACAAGGCGAGATGTTGGGGTTCTCAGAACGCTTATTTTTTATTTATTTTTTCATTCATTTTTTTTCTTTTCTGTATTTTCTATCTACCTATATTTTGTACTAAGAGTACATGCAAGTGGGCCATTGGGATTATATGCCTATGTATGTGCATGCGTCTATGAGTACGTGTTTACGTCTGTATGTGCACTAATGTTTTTTACTATTCTATTTTTTTTTCTCTTTCACCTCCATAAGCAATAAATCGCTTTAACATATTGAAAGACATCGAATATCATGTTTGTACATACAGTATTGTGATGTATTAAATAGGCTGAATTCCCAATTGATGATTAATAATAAGGGACGCGGGAATTGGTCCTATAAGTGACTGTTGACTAAGTTCTCATAATATGTATGTGAGTGAGTGTGCGTGTGTGGGTGCGTGTCTAGGTCGCGGCATCTGTGTGAATGATGTTGACTACATGGAAGCAACTGTATTCATTATTTTGGAAATTTACTCTATGCTGAATTGCTGTTGGCATATTTTTTATCAAATTTTTACCAATATACTGATTGGTGTCTACCCAGAGATTTTTCTTTCATCAAGGATGGTTTTTCAGTATTGGTGCCCAGTAGAGTCTAAACCCAAGAATTTATCTTTTATTAACAATGACTGACACCGTCAACATTGTCTCCATGAACTGTCGGGGATTGGCTGACAAGAAAAATAGGAAAGATGTCTTTCATTACTTTAAAAAGAAAACTTTTCCATTATCTGCCTACAGGACACGCACAGTGACAAGAACTATGATATTAAGCAAGACTGGGATCAAGATGCCTGGGTAAGCCCCTTCTCGTCTAGATCACGAGGTGTAATGATATTGTTAGATAATAATTTTGATTATAAAGTTCAAAACGTAGATATTGATTCTCAGGGCAACTGTATAATTTTAAATATGGAGATTTCTGAAGTTCCTGTCACATTGGTTAGTTTATATGGCCCAAATACGGATAAACCTGCATTTTATAATACTATCAACAGAAAAATAAAGAACATCGGAAACCCATCAGTAATAATATGCGGCGATTGGAACCTTGTTCTAAATCCATCGATTGATACCTATAACTGCAAACATATAAAAACTCGAATGCCAGACAAACAGTACTAAACACCATGAATCATAATGACTATATCGATGTCTGGAGATTCTTACATGAAACGGATAAAAGATATACGTGGAGGCGCAAGAACCCAAGACAACAGGCAAGATTAGACCAACAAAATATTTTTAGGGTTTGAGAAAAGAAATTACACTAACAAGTTAATTAGTAAACTAATACTCGACGGCGGAAAGCACATTCATAGTTCGAAAGAGATTTTAAATGCACAAAAACAATTTTATAGCAATATTCTAAACCTGCCGAGTCTGAAGAGCATATCGCCGAATTCTTAAAAAACTAAATAAATTAAGTGACACATATTCGATCCACTTAGAAGGTTCAATTGCATTCACAGAACTTAGTAATGTACTAAAACAAATGGTAAGAGTCCCGGCCTCGATGACTTCCCTGCAGACTTTTACAAAGTATTTTGGAAAGATATAGGACAGTTTGTTTTGAGGTCAAGTAACTATGGGTTCGAAAGGGAGAATTATCAATAACACAAAAAACAAGGGGTAATTACCTGCCTCCCTAAAGCAAATAAGGCCAGAAATTTTCTGAAGAACTGGCGTCCTATAACGCTTTTAAATGTGAATTACAAATTAATAAGTTCTTGTATCGCTAATAGATGGAAAACAGTATTAGATATTTTGATCCATGAGAACCAGATGGGGGTTATATCAGGACGATATATAGGCGAAAATATTCGTCTCATCTATGATATACTTTTTGAAACAAAAAGCAGAAATATACCTGGCTTACTTCTATCGATGGACTTCGAAAAGTCTTTTGATTCTGTTTCTTGGAACTTTATCAACGAACTACTAAAACCCTTAAATTTCTGCGAAACTTTCCAAAAATGGATAAAAATGTTTTTTACAGATATAAAAACTTGTCTTATACCAAACGGAAATATGTCACAATTTTTCTCCATAAACTGCGACTGTAGGCAAAGTTACCCAATTTCACCATATATTTTTCTCTTATATGCAGATGTCCTTGGCAGTTCAATGACAAAATAAAAGGGATAGACATAGCAGGAACAATTTTCAAGATCAGTCAATATGCTGATGATAGTATCATACCCAACTAATCCTTGACGGTTCAGACGAGTCTTTGAGAGTAGCTCTTAAATGATTAAAAAATGCTTTTTTAAAAATTTTCTGGACTAAAAATAAACATAGAAAAAAACAAAAGCTGTATGGATAGGTTCTATGTCTGGTGCTGATTTAAATCTTTGTACTGAGGTGAGTCTCGACTGGGTAAATGATTTCACTCTACTGGGCATAAAGTTCTCCACAGTTAGATTTTATGATATATATATGGAAAAGCAATCACCTTGCCAGGGTAGATCTTAAAAAAGAACTACAGAAGTGGATATTACGAAACTTGACACTATTAAGAACAATTAGTCATAAAATCCCTTGCCATGTTCAAAATGATACACCTTTTTCTTGCTTTGCCAACCCCCCTGATCATGTCATAGGTGAGATAAATTTCTTATTTTTCAAATTCCTATGGAACAATGGGCCAGACAGAATTAGAAGAGTTCAACTTACTCGTGACTATGAACTTGGTGGACTTAGGATGTTAAATTTACTTCCTTTTATACAGTCGCTAAAAGAATCCTGGATAAGAAGACTCGTCCTAAAAACTCATAAATGGAATAAACTTTTCGATTCAGATTGCTACGAAGCCATCTGTACTTTAGGAGCAGAATACATTAATAATATCATGAAAAGTATTAAAAACCCATTTTGGTTAGATACCTTGAAAGCATGACAGATTTTGCGACTGAAATTAAAGCCAAAAAAAATTGAGGATTCAATAAATGAACCATTATGGTATAATCCAAATTTCTCTCATCCAAACTTTTTTATAGACAATTGGTATACGAGAAAAGTTAGATATGTTCGAGATTTACTAGGAAGTGATGGTGATATACTAAGATTTGCTGAATTTAAAATGAAGTATAACATTAAAGGCACTTTCATGGATTTTAATAGATTGGTAAAGAACATCCCAAAACAATGGTTGGATAGGTGCAAAAGTAAGGATGTATATATGAAGTTGTTTATTCCGATGATCTACTTTCATTTCCGGATATTGGCAAAGCAGAAAAAAGGTTGTAGATGTTTTTATGATATTCTGAACTCAGAATCGGTAGCAATTCCAATCGCCATGAAAAGATGAGAAGAGTTCTTGAACATGAGAAATAACGTTAATTGGAAAAAGGTCTTTTCTGCAACATTTCACTGTACAAACTATACAAAACCGAGGGATATACAATATAAAATATTACACAGAACAAATGTGACTTCTGTGAAAATGAAATCGAAACTATAGAACACTTACTTGTTGAATGCTCAGCAGTGAAAATGCTCTGAATAGACTTGCACGAATGGCTGGTAGCTATTGGCAAACTGAGGGTGACCATAAGTGTGGATAAAATTATACTTGGCTGGGATAAAGACTAATGTATCTTAAATACATTCTTGGCGTTAACAAAACTTTACATATTCAAAAACAAGGGACGAAATACGGGTCTCCAAATATTTGGTTTACTACATAGATTTAAAAGCCAATATATTGCAGAATTTAATTACATAGATTTAATAGCCAATATATTGCAGAAAAGTTAATTGCCATGACGTCACATTCTATGGACCGCTTCAGAAACAAATGGTGCCTGTTTATAGATTATTTTCTGGCCATGTAATGTGACATCACATTGGTTGTTTAAAAATGCATTAGATATTGGCATATTCCATCCTCTTGGCTTTCCGCGTAACTGGTAGTTTAATGTTATCAAGCATTTTGTCTTTTCTCTGTGCAATTTAATTTTCCTTCCAATCTGAGATATTGTATGTATATATATATATACCATGTCTGTTAATCAAATTTGAAGAAAAAAAATGTTTCAAGACTGTTGTATTATTATGACCACGACATATGCCAGTAAAAAATTCCAAAATTTGACCAAAAAATCGTCCAAAAACGCTCTTTTTGAAAATGTCGTCACAGTGACGTCATTATGACGGTCATCTTGGATTTTTTTACATTTTGTTATAGAGCTTGACCCAAAGATAGTGCGGTAAGTTTCAGCCCTCTAGCCTTAACGATAGCGAAAATATATAAGGGAGGCACTTTCGGCCCCCCCCCCCGCCGAGGCTGCGGTACACCCCAAATCGCCCAGGCCAGATAGGGTTAAGCTGGCGTGTATATACTGCGTACAGCCCCTGTACATGTACACTGTCCAATGGTTCCATATTGTCAGTCGTATTTATATACTAAGAACATCCGGGAGAACAATTTGGAAGATGGCTGGCTACTGTTTGGTGGATCTAAACCACTTGCAAAGAGTGTCAGCGGATGCTATCTGTAACAGACAGACAGACAGACGGACATTTCAGGCCGACTCTTTTGATAGTTTAGACTTCACAACATTAATATGCACTTGATAGGCACATTCAACTTATTTTAGTCAGTGTCATCAAATATTTATGATAAATGTTTATGTGATGGAGACCTTCTTGAGAGTATGTATCCCACCTGAGCGAACGTTCAAACATCTGCTGACATTTGAGAACTATGAACATCATCAATATCATCAAGATTATTCCTACGAAGTAGGCGATTGCAAATTGTCCGGTAATGAGTCAGTCAGTCAGTCAGTCAGTCCATCCGAATCCTTTCGTCGGCAAAATAAGGAGAACCGTTGACATTAGAACCTTGATTTTTGGCATGAAGGTGCATTAGGGGACTGTTACCAACACGTTCTAAGCTGACCTACTTTTGATAAGATAAGATAAGATAAGATAAGATAAGCTTTATTTAGAGTCGGGTTTACAAACATATAACATTAGCCCATGGAGGCTATTCATGCCGACTGTTTTAAAACAAAGAATTCTCATAACTAAAGAAACATATTAAAATAATTTACAAATACAAAATAATATTAAGATATTGATCATACACTAAATTGGCACTATCAGTGGTGTGACACAGACTAGAGTTTGTCCTTGTAAAAATTCAATATTTTAAACTGAAGCACTATAACAAGAGGAACAACTACAATGTGTCCCGCTCCATAAACGTAACTGATTTTTAAACTCTCCATACCTCGTGCTTGCACGAGTGTGGTTTGGTAAACTATTCCAAACCTTAGTTGCGGAATAGCGAAACGACTTTTTACCGTAGCTCTCTGTGCGCACACATGGTATTTCTAAAAGATTTTCATATCGCATTTGGTAAGGAGAGGCCTTAATTTTAACAAGATTTCGTAACATTTCTGATGATGTATCGTTCAATATCTTGAACACCTCTAGAGCCATACATCGCTGCCTACTCTCTGATAGCCTTACGCTATTAGCTTTTTTTAAAAGACTTTCATAGTTGTTCACAAAATCATTGAATACAAATCTTAAGGCTCTTTCCTGAACTTTTTCTACTTTCCGAGTATTGGCCTTACTACAAAAATGCCATACTAACGGACAATAGCTGAAGTTAGAAGATACAAAAGCATGGAAAATGACAAGTTTACATTTTGTATTGAGAACGTGGGATAATCTCTTCAGAACATTTAGAACATTTATCTGACGTGAAGCTTTCTTACATAGGTTTGATATATGTTCATCAAAGTTCAGTCTAGAATCTAAAGTGACGCCCAACACTTTGACAGAGTCTTCACATGTAATGTTTATATCAGTTATGGTGAGAGAGTTCAATGCTGTACTAGTTTTTTACCAATTCCAATGGCTTGAAATTTTTCAGGATGTGCCTCAAAACCATTGTAAGAAAACCAGTCGAGGAGTTTGGAACAATTTTCAACTAAACTTTTTATCAAAGTTTCCAACTCGTCAGAAGCACTGGACAAGGTGTTGTCATCTGCGTAATTATATAAATCACAATCAGTTATACAATTAAAAATATCGTTTATGAAAATGTTAAAAAGTAAAGGTCCCAAAACTGAGCCTTGTGGTACACCCTTAAAAATACTGTCCCAGCAGCTAAACTTTGGGCCTATTTTTACACACTGTGACCGTTCAGATAAGTAACTGTCTAACAGGTTGACAGGTTTATCAGATAAACCATAAAGTTTCAATTTCTTAAGTAGCAATTCATGGGGCATACAATCGAAGGCCTTAGAAAGATCCATTATTATTGCCGCACAGTACTTGTTCTTATCCAACGCCATTTTCCAGTCCTCAATTAGCCTCAATAGTGTTGCCTGGCAGCCATACCCTTTTCTAAAACCACCCAGATATGGGTGGAAAATATCAGTGAAATACTCGGTTAACTGACTGCTAACAACACGCTCGTAAACCTTAGAAATTGAGGACAGGATACTGACTGGTCTATAATTTTGCTTATCAAGCGCACAATTCTTCTTATATAGTGGCTTGACTTGAGCTTGTTTGAGCCTGTTTGGAACTTCACTCGTGGAAATGGTATAATTCACCAATTTAGTCAAAGGCTGAATAAAACTTAGATCAGCAGATTTTAGGAGTTTGACTGATATACCGTCAACTCCAGTTGCCTTTTTGGCATTTAAAGATTTAACAATGGTCGAAACTTCATTTTCAGTAGTTTCCTTGAAATTGAATTGCTCTTCCAGAGGAGTAATGTTCGCACATGCCTTATTACAATCTATGTCAGAACCAATAGATTTAGCAACATTTACAAAATGATCGTTAAAAACAGTACAAACTTTCTCTTGGTTAGTGATAATGTTATCACCTTCCTGAAGAATAATGGCCGTATCAGTGCCAATACTTTTGGTAGATAAAAACGGTTTGATAGTGGGCCAAAAATCTCTCGATGTTGGTCCTGCCTCGCACCTAACAAAAAAGTAATTTCTCATGGATTTCTTTCTGAGCATAGTACACACATTACGTTGTTTTCTGTATTCATTCCACGTATGGCTATTTTTGCAGTTTTTGTATCTGTTAAATAACATCTTTTTCCTATAAATGTTTTTTCGTAGTGTGGAGTTCATGTATGGAGTCCTCTTTTTGGGTTTTCGACTTTTTAGAGGAGCATGATCATTTATAATATCCATCAGCAACTTTTCATGTGTCCAATATACATCATTAACATCATCAAAAATGTATGCTACGTGAAACGGAGCTGATGCTATGTCATTGCTGAAATTTTTTTCATTGAAATGTTTGAAACTTCTATAGCTGATCTTTTCAGAACTAGATAGGCAAACTGTTTCATTGATCACTATTCCGATCATGTTGTGCCAATCACTAAGACCACAGCTGAAATTCAGCGGGTTTGAACATAGTCTAGGACGGTTTGTTAATACAACATCTACAAGGGAAGGGACACAATCTTTCTTAAAACAAGTGGGTGATTTGATCTTATTTTGCATGTCAAACATATCACAAAGGTCCTTTAAAGGACGACTTTTCTCGTCGCGGAGCATATCATAGTTCAAATCACCTAAAATGATAGTATTGTCACAAGAAGTGGATAACTTATCCAGGCAAACAGTCATTTCATCGGTAAATATTTCATTTTTGTTGGACGGTGGATTGTAAAGGCCAATTATCGCCCATTTGCGTGATTTCAGTTTCAGTTCTATGCAAATAGCTTCACATATTGTGGGTTCTATGTCCTTTCTTCTTGAATGGGGTAAGTCTGATCTGACGAAGCACATGACACCGCCTCCACGAGCAGTTCTGTGTCGGGGATAATATTTGAAACCATCGATTGAGTAAAAGTTCATCACTGAAAGAGTCATCGATCTTAGATTCTCCAACAAATAAAATGTCAACCAATCTTTCAGTGAGCACTTGAGATAAGGCATCGAACTTATAACGGACACTATTTATGTTGAGAAATGAACAGATGAGTTTCTTGGGGTTAGCTATTCTACAATTCCGTAGTTCCCCAAATATGTCGAATTGAGCTTGATTGTCCGGTGTTGATGAACTTGCGGAGCAGAAAGAATCGTCTTGGACTTCGTCCATTCTTGGTAGATAATCAGCATTCTCTGATAGAAGACTTCCATTTATTGTCTCAGAATTTACGAAGAATGAGTCCGTGAACGGGGGAAGTAAACAGGTATTACAAAACCAGTCTAATGCCTACTTTCTGGTGATTTTTGATGAAAATCACTGGTGATTCTGACTTGGGCAGTGCCCATCTTAATATAGGCAGGATTTCAACTGGGGGTGGGGATTTCCAAGAGTTCAGTTCGCGTCGAGTCCTAATGCCTACCCTACTTCGTAGGTGACGTTAGTCACACTGCTCATATTTCTGTGGGATTACAAATACGCGAATATATATTTAATCGATACGTATACAGTTATCCCGATTTAAATGCTTGCCTTTTCATATAATGAGCCTCTATTTTCAAACGTCAAGATTCAAAGTTCTCAAGAAATATACGGGTTTCTTGATAAAACAGGAGAAATCAGGTAATGGAATTAAAGAGATAAACAGATTGGAGGCTATTAACTGTATACCGTCCTCTCCCCGCACAGATTGCGCGTCACAAGTGTGAATAGTCCGCTTAATGTGATCTACGGTAAATCAGGCGAAAATTTAGCAAAGCATAATATGATTCTGTTGGCAAAAACATTCACCTAAGCAAAGATTTTTTTCACCGTAAATGATTTACCTGGAGTAAGAATCAATATAGTTCTTCAATAATTTCAATTTCGTGAGTTTGTTCTTAAGATAGTAGAATATTTAAAAAAAACATTGAGGGAGGAGAGAGACTGAATGTCTAATTCGAATCATGCCTGCAACTGTGTCAACTAGCTAGCCATTGTCCATAAATAATTCCTTTGTCTATCTTCATGAATATCGTGTTTTCCTGTTTATACATCGCATAGCAGAAGAATGTTCACCGTTTTCGAAGGAGATTACTTTCGAGTCCTAACAGCATCCGTTGACACACTTGCAAGTGGTTTAGAGCTACCAAACATGGTACACATATACCACGGGACAATACACAAATGATGGTACCGCGTTAGTTTCGCGATCCACCGCTAGTGATCGAATAGGTAACTGCCATCTCAATAATCAAGTATTTTGCTATATTTTTGGAAGGAGTAAAGCTAGGGTCTCCAAATTCATATTACATGTGGAACTGTTGATTGGCCAGAAGCCTAGCCCAATTAGCTGAACTTGACCTATTTTTGCAAGGTCATTTACTGTTTAGTATGACATAACAAGAAGAAATATAGCTAGACTTTCCAAATTAATACTATGTATACATATGGCGATGTTCCAGAGGTGTGCTGAAGATGACTGACCTTGACATAATTTATCCGGGTCAGATTCTATTTAGTACGATATTTCTTGAAGGACTATATCTACATTGTCCAAAGTTATTCCACATATACCTGGACCCGAAGTCTATCGAATATCACTGACCTTGAGCTATTTTCTAACGGTCAAGTCCTATATGTCAGATCTAGAATTCATGTTCCATGTGCATTTAAGTTAGAACAGACCAGACAATTGCTGAAGATGACTGCCCTTGATCTATATTTCAAAGATCAAATGACTTGATTTGATTATGAGATATATCGAAGAGTAGAAGATTATATTTAGAGCTAAGAATTTGGTCGTGCTCTACCTAAGCCTCCTCGCAATTTTTCTTCCCCATCAACTAAGGCCTTAGCAAAAGCTCTTCATGGCTCAACTGGCTATGTATTTCTAAAATGAGACAACAACAGTCAGCCCTGCTAGATCACCTATTTGTTAACCTACATTATGTTGTCATGCTCTAAAAATACATCTTATGCAATCCATGATTGCTTAGGGTAGACAATAACAGGTAGCCGAGGAATACTGGAGATCAATGTTTTTTATCTTTTTTTTCTCCCTCTCTCGCTCTCCCGCTTTCAAAACCTTATGATTTGTGACTCGTACTTCAAAAGGTAAATTGTGTTAATGTCATGCAATATGCCTACTCTTACAGCAATTTCATTTCTTAATTCCTAGACGATTGCGGAGTGTAGACAATAACTGATAGCCCCGAGGTATTGGAACCCATTGGGCATTCTTTTTTTGTTTTTTTGTTCTCCCTTTAAAAAAATCATGATTTCTTACTTCAATAGGTAATCATGTTAATGTCATGCAATATGCATACTTTTACAGCAATTTACTTTCTTAATTTCCTACTGGAGATTATTTGCATATCAGGCCTTTAAACCGTCCTGATGTTACTTAATATTCTTCATTGTACATAAATAAAGCAACATCCGTGTGTTTCATTCTCTTCTTGATTACACACCAATCGCTACTATTAACTCTCTCCGTCCATGCAGTTTATAATTCATTGAACTTCTGCCGTTTATTACCTTTACAGTGGCCGACATCGTAAATTAATTAATAAATTATTGAAGTGCGTTATTTCTAAAATGATAATTAATCTACGGTAATTTGCTATGTTCTTGAAATCTTAAATTATATTAAGAGTCATCCGGTATGGCCAAATTGTAGATCAATGTTGCAGTAATACATGTATGTCATTGTTGACTCTATTGTAGCGAGTTTGTTGTGGCGAGTAGACTAATTTGAAATTCCGCAATGCGACTGATACAATATCGGACAATGAGGTGGTAACATCAACGCAAGCCTCCACAATTCACATGCAGATAACTAAAACAGACTACAAGGAACATTGTGATACTAATCATCACCGGTATTTTGACAAATACACAACAGACAAACGATTTTCTCATCGCAGAAATTTGGCGCACAAATCAAAATGGCGGCGACCAATCTATTATCCATAACGACAAGTGAAGACGGCTATCAGTCGATCTAAGCGCAGCATCGTACGAACGGGTTACTCACGAACTGGACCATATTCTACAGAAATGTGAACAAGATGGACAAATTTCTCTGAACTCAACAGTGCTTAAAGATAAAGTTGGGAACATTTGTGGAAAAACGACGAAAATTAAAAACTTGCTCAACAAGAACACTGGTAGAAAAACCACCTTGAACTACTATCCAACAACATCAAAAATTCTGGCAAATGGTGACATTTCCCACATAAAAGAACTTCTAAACAAACTCAGTGATAACCTTGATAGTGAGGTATGTACACTAACATTGATGGATGACAAGATCAAGCAAGCCATCGATATATCGCTCCAGCCCCAGTTCGACCATGTTGAGGCTGCTGAGCCAAACAATAGCCAAGGACTGACCGTGAATTCCACTGCAAATGTGTCAAACTCTGATATTGGTGCGGTAACAACGGGACAAAAGAAGATCCATGAAATAAACGAGCCTAGTCAAATAATAGCAAAGGCTATTGATGCTGAGCTAAATAATAGTCAAAGATTGATTGTGGATTCCGTTGCAGATCAACCAAATCGTAATGAAGTTGACGGTAACAGCTGAGCAAGTGAAGAACCATGAAAGAATTACTCTTCCCAAGGAAATAATTCGCCCATACTCCGTATTGACAGGGGATAACAAGTCGAATGCAGAAAATAACATGGCAAAAGGTGGTGAAATTGAATTGCCACTAGCACAGGAGTCACTGTCCCAAGCGGAAAATGACATTTGCCCGCCGATGCCCACAGTATCACATGACAAGTACGACGGAGTCTGCAATACGGAAGGAAAATCTGATGTAAGCATACCAATACCAGAGAACAGTGCTAGAAGTCAAAGTCAAGGAAATGGTTATAAAATAAAATCTCATACACAGGAGATGTGTGATAGAGCCAGCCAAACTGACGACCCAGTCTTCCTGACACTTACTAATGTTGAGAGCTCAATTGTCGACCTCCTTGCACATATTAAAGAGGGATTGAGCGAAAATAGTGTGGAACCATCATCATCCGACAACAACTCAGACAACAACTTAGAACATATTATCCAACAATCAGAAATCATAAAATCATTTATGACCAACCTAGAAGAGATACAGACTAAGCTGAATAGACTAACTGACCATGTACAGAAGAAGTTCTCAGAAATAGTTTGTAAACTACCGTCATATGCGCAAATTGTGAACGGGCCCAAGAAACAGTATAAAGACTTCCAAATACAGTGCAGTCTAGGCCCAACAACCAATCCAGGCGACGGTGCTGGGGTCAAACATCCCATCTTGCCAAACTCTGCTTCGGGTAACAAAGAAAATTCTACGCCCAGTGTTAAGCCCCATCCACCGAAGAAGGATAAAGAGGGACACCCAGCTAGATCTAGCAATGAAGAAAACTCTATACCCAACAATAAGCCCCGGCCACCTGAGGGGGATAGACCAGCAAGTAGCTCAGCTGAGAATCAAGGTGAACAGCAGTCCACCGGGGCCAGCCACACTGGAAATCAGAAAGGGAATACACCCAGACGAAACCATGCTAGTGGACAGTATCGCTTCCACAAGTACACCCACAGGCCTTACCCGGGAAGTAAGTCAAGTGAACCCTGGAACAGGTACAAATCGGAACATCCGAACAACTGACCGAAGTCGCCGAAACGACACCGAGCAGATGTTCTGTTACTTGGCGATTCAAACATCCGCAACATAAGCTAACCTAGTCCCAGGAAAATCAACATCTAGTGTGGAATTGACAAACAAGACTCTACGTGGTGTTACTGCCTTCCTAACCAACATCCACTATGTTAATCATGCAGATAGGAGGAAACGATATAGAACGGCTCCCTGCAGATGCCGTTCTAGAGGAGATTCAGTCCCTGATGGACGCAACAACTACACTCTCCATATCCAAGGTTATCGTCAGTATGGTTTATCATCAAAATGTAGAGCGAGCCAAAATGGATTACTTGGACAGTGAAATATCACGTCTGTGCAGTTCCTACCATGTGGAATACCTATCCCTGTACTCTATCAGTAGAAGACAAGACAACTTTGTCGAGCATGATCCCAAACATCTCAACCGAACGGGTATATCGCAGATAGTACGTTTATACAAAGAGGTTCTCTATCACCACTTCAACATGGAATATACATCTGTTCAACCGTCTGATGACTTCGATCGTGGCAGCCCGGGAAGTTACCCAACTTGGAATAGAGTATACAACAAACGACAGAATAACCAACGCTATCATTCAGATCGGGAGAGCCATGACAGGGACTACAGACCAATCTCCATGCGAAATCGGTTCAGTCCACTGCGTGAGAACTATAGACATGATCTGCACGGAAGAGATTCTGATGATATGACTTTTGTGTGATTGATGTAGGTTGATCAACCGAAATCACCTGCATAACCTACAACTCATTAATGGCAAGTCAGATAACCCTACAGCCATTAGAAAACACCCATATTAACATGGTTAAGTGGCCTACATATTTACATGTATATAGGAAAAATGAAGCAGGGAAGCATTAACATGGTTAACTTTAATATACATGTACAAGGGCATGCATTAGAGCATGTACACTATAACACTGTATTTTGGTGTATTATACACCTACATTGTATTTCTCCGAGTTACGCGTATTGCTGATAGCAACACTGTGAACAATTTAATTATTATAGCTTTCAGTCGAATCGACTCCTGTCAGAATGATATAGTCACAAATACTGTCCAAATACGCGAATTATTTTTAAATGGTTTCCAATGATCATAGGTTCGAAGACATAACAATGATTTACATTTATCAGTAACCCAATATGGGGTTTTATGTGATTCTCGAGTATACACTTGAACCTGCTGTTTAAGTGGGAGGTATAATCTAGTCCATTTTTAACATATATTATCTAGTCAAATTCGCCGTCCATCACAGAGTGAACATTATCCATTCGAATTTGAAAATCATACCAAAATGTGAATTGTGGAAGCTCATAATCTATTTACATGTAATTGATGTGGAATCTAAGATATTACCAAGGACTACTTTCTTTCCTATCTTGGAATATAGACGGACTGAAGAGAAAACTGGATCTTTCAGATGTGAAAGACAAACTTTGTAAATACGATGTTATATGTTTACAAGAGACACATTCATCCGTTAAAAAGTTGGAGATGGGAATCACTCATTTTAAACTCAATGGTTACTCACCTAAATTTAAACATTTCGTTAAACATTCTCGGCAACAATGTGGCAGAGGGTCAGGTGGATTACTGATTTTGTATAAGGATGAATATCATGAACATATTAGTGAAATTTCCACCAATAACAATAACACGCTATGGCTGAAATTACCAAAGGAAGCTTTTGGTTGGTCCAAAGACCTTTATTTGTGCTCATTCTGTGTGCCACCTGGGGATTCCCCTTACTATCAAGATCAATTTTTGGAATTAGAAATGGAAATATCCCGCTTTAGTTCAAATGGCGATGTTTTATTGATGGGAGACGCTGATGCTAGGACAGTGAAAAACTCCAAACCAATGCTTGACTTCATACAGGATGACAACGACAATTATGTCCCTGTTCCTGACGATTATGTGTCAGATGCACATTGTCGTACCAGACAGTCCTTGGATGTTTCAGACAATCCTCATGGCAAAAAAACTTGTTGAATTGTGCATATCTGCTGGTGTACGGATTCTTAATGGTAGAACTCCAGGAGAATACGTAGGCAAACTAACTTGTATAACTGATCAAGGTAGCAGTGCGGTCGATTACATACTTTGTCATGAATCTATCATGGGTAAATTTCTAAGTATGAATATCCGTAACATCACTCCCCACTCCGATCATTGCCAAGTTTCAACTATTATGAAATGCCAATATACATATTCTCGGAAACGCAACGTTCAACTGCATCGGACACAAAACAAATGTAAAATAACGAAACAAAACAGTAATTTGTATTTGCTTCAACTTTTATGTGCAGACCAACATCTACAAAAATTTATGGCAGACGACATAAAACACACAAAAGATAGCATTAACAAAGCAGTACAAAATCTAAACAACATCATAATTTCAGCTGCAGTGAAAACAACTGGCCCATGCATTAATCGAAAAGCAAAGTCAAGATCAAATAAACAGTATCAAAAATTACCATCAAATAATGATATTCGACAATTAAACAACCAGTTTAAAGACTTAGCAAACAAATTGGCCCAGACACCTTATGATAAAAAATTACATCACAAACTCTTGCAAACAAAGAAAAAACTGAAACGACTTACGAAACGAAATGACAAAATTCTGAAAGAAAATCTGTATGACAAATTAGCAACTTTGCAAAATTCAGACCCTAAAGAATATTGGAAATTGCTGAATAATCTTCTTGAAAAAAACAAAGATAATCTAAATCTACCCCCAGAATAGTGAGGTGGCTTAGCAAAAAGATCGTGACACGCTGGACCAAAGCACCAAACTTGGCACATCCATCAGTTGAGGCATACAGAACAATATCAGAAGGGGTGCCCATTGCTCTGGGCCGTGTGACGCCCTCTGGCCCCCAAAAGGGCATCTAAGAGAAAATATTATCATTGAAAAAATAGTTGGCTTCCCAATGGCTTCATGACTTTCGTAATCCTTGAGGCTAGGAAGCTGAAACTTGCCACATTATATCTTTGGTTCCAGCGCTACAATAAAATATAACAAAATTGAAGATGGCCTCTATTTCTTCGCTCAAATTGCCTTGTAAATCAGTAAATAATCATCTGATATGAAATAGAATATTATTATGCACTTTCACGTAGACAAAATACACCAATCTTGAAGAAAGTACGACAAAAACACAACTGTCGTCCATTTTGAATTTACCCATGATGCTCTTCTCGGAGAAATAAATGGCCCTAATATGATTTGCTATATGGACACAAAGTCCCAGCTCTCAACACTTCCGAGCATCAGAGAAAATTTTATTGGGAAGAGCGGGGGGGGGGGATGAAGGTGAATCCAACAATAACAATTGAACACAGGATCCTCCCTATTCAGTATCATTTTACTAGTGGGTGTGCCTGCAGTACCGGCATATAATTGGAGTAATGCACGTGTCCTGAACCATGCACATGTAAATGTGTAAATATAATGGTATTGTCACCCAGTGGGAATAAGGTGTAGTTTCAGACCCCTCCACCAATCTGCCTCTGAACCTGAAATCGTCCTAAGCACTCTGGGCCATGTCAATAGCGACGGATAGAAGTAAACGTGTTATTTTAATGTTAATTTCATGTTCCTGTCCCTCAATGGGCGTTAAATGCAATTTCCGATCCTTTTTCTGTGTCTATTCACTCTCTGAGATCCCTATAGTTACCCTGAAAATGTTTGACAGGCTTTTGACCAAAAAAAAACCCCCAATATTGCGGGCCTCTACTTTCACACTTGGTATTCCCACAACTATCTTGACGAAGTTCCATGAACATTCGACCAAAGCTGTGTCCATTCAATGATAATATATAGACAAGTGCTACAACATGTTACTTGTATGTTGCGCGGGTGATTGGGTGGGTACAGGTTCCTGTTGCTTCAAAGCAGTTTGCTGAGAAGCAACAGGAACTTGATAATGTGATGTCTAGCACTGTAATATCACTTGTCTTTGTTGCACCATGTAAGCGTCCTGTCTGTGTCTTGTGTGCTGTCCTCAGTGTTTTAAAGGGTGGATGGAGGGTGTCTGGTTCCATGCTGCTTCAAAGATGTCTTCTTTTAAGTAACAGGAACGCAACTTGGCTGGGTGGTGCTTATTTCGTTCGTCGCCATATAGCTGAGATATTGTTGAAAGCCACACAAAATTCTATTCACTCACTCACCCTTACTTGTATGTTGCATGTTCTCAGCCTTCATTGGGTGTTAAATGCTCTTTCGATTCCTTCTTGGTTTTAGACTCCCCTTAATTTTCTGGCCATACAGCTCTGTTAACTATCGTGACGTAATTTGATGGCCTTCCAATAAAAATTCCGGCATCCAACAGGCGTAAGATGCCCTTTTTGGGAGTGTTCTTTTCAGTTTCACCCTCACTGACTCCAACACTCTTCAGACGAAGGTTCGTACCATTTTGTCCAATAATTTTGGCTTTTTTCGGCAGTCACAAATATACAAACAGAGACGTATAGAACTAAACACGTCTCCGGCCCGTGTAATACTTGTTAATTCAGCTATTCTCTCTCGAGCTTAAAAGTAGAAAGATTGAAATTGGAGCGATATGCAAGAAGTGAGGAAAATTGACGTCTGGCGACAAAAAAGCAACCATATGACTTAACAGGAAAGCTTCCCTTGGCACCTCACCTGCAGACCCGAGAATACGGTGGATTCTCGGTCGTAGCCTTAGTATCTCAGCCGCGCTTTTATTGTCGCTGTTAATATGAATACTATGGAGTATCCCCACGGCGCCTAGCAACGCCTTAAGCGGAATTAGATACGCTAGCTCGTGAGCTGTGATGACAGATCAACTCAAACAAACTCAGCGGATGTTAATGGATGAGCATCGAGGACGTCTCATGAAGTAAACGCCTCAACATGGAGTGAATGTGGTAAATGCCAGAATACCCTAAAAAAACTGTCCAGTCTTGGACATTTCCATCTTTTCCCCCATTTTACAAGATGAAAAGCTGAATTGTCAATTTTTACAAGGTTAAGGGGCGATTGTTTCCTTTTACACAGGCGATTATGTAAGCTTAATTGGTATAGGTGGTTTCAGCCACCCGGCTCTCCCTTCTCAATAAACTTTTCCCTGATACTCCAAAATGAAGAAACGTCGAGGGCTGTAACTTAGAGCAGTTATAGCTTATGATACTAATGTTATTTTTGAGCCTGTTGCATAAAACTCGGAGCACAGCTTCATGAGTAAATTCATAATGGATAACATTAGGGTGTACCAGAAAGTTCTGTTTTCATTGTATGCCTTCAAAATGAATGTGTTGTTCTTCGTAAAAGTGCTCAAAAGTATTTTATCTCAAATAAGATGATTATTTATTAATTTACCAGGCAGTTTCAGCGAAGAAAATTCCACAAATAAAAAATGGGGAAAATCGGTCCGAAAAATCGTCCACAAGATGACTTATTTTGGTGTCACTGTGATGTCATCATGGCCGCCATCTTGGATTTTGTGACATTTTCCGATAGCGCATGAACCAGCGATACAGTGTGGCAAGTTTCAGCTTCCCAGCCTGAAGGATAATGAAAATAACGAAGCTGTTTCTAGGCTAACTATTCTTTAAATAACAATATTGCCCCTCAGATGCCCTTTTGGGGGCCAGAGGGCATCACACAGCCCAGAGCAAAGGGCACCCCTTCTGATATTGTTCTATATGCCTCAAGTGATGAGTGTGTCAAATTTGGTGCTTTGGTCCAGCGTGTCACGATCACCCCAAAATATGACCCTAAGCCATTCACACTTTAAGAGTCTGAATAACAATGAAAACCTCGAAACTCCTCAGCTGATACTAGATGAACTTCAATCTAGAGAAAAACTACTAGAAACAAATACCCATTTAGATAACAATATTCAAATGAAAGAAATTGTGGAGGCTATTAAAAACTTAAGTATAACAAAGCATGTAGTTTGGACGGAATTACAAATGAAATGATCAAATATGGCAGAGACGTACTTCTGTCACCATTAGCCAAATTATTTAATAACATTTATCAAAGTGGTACATATCCTGATATCTGGACGAAAGGAATTATAAAACCACTTCACAAGAAAGGTTCCACTATGGATGCCAATAATTACAGGGGAATAACTCTTACCAGCTGTCTCGGAAAGGTTTTCTCTGCTCTTCTCACTAATCGTCTCTCACAGTACATAGAAGATCGAAACATGCTATCCGACAATCAGTCCGGATTTCGAAAATCACGCAGAACAGCCGACAATTTGTTTATACTTAAAACTATTGTCAACAAGTATCTGAACAAACTTAAGAAACCTATATATGCTTGTTTTGTTGACCTAAAAAAAGCATTCGATACAGTCTGGAGAGAGGGCCTTTTGCTTAAAGTTCTCAGACTTGGTATAGGTGGTAAATTTTACCGCATAATTAAAGACATTTATCATCATAGTGACACATGTGTTAAATTTGGAGAACAGGTAACCGATTTTTCCCCCTCTAATGTTGGAGTAAAACAGGGGGATAATCTTAGTCCTCTGATGTTCAACATCCTTATTGATGACTTGTCTTTTCCCAGCGAATCATGTCACCCAGTCTGCCTCAATAAACAAAAAATGTCTCATTTGCTGTGGGCAGATGACCTATTGATTATGTCTGAAAGCCCGAAAGGATTGCAACATTGTCTAGATAAATTAGCCTTATATTGCAAAACTTGGCATCTACAAATCAACGTTGAGAAAACTAAATGCATGGTAATAAGCAAACGCGCTCTGAGACAAACTCCGCCAATATTCACTTGTGATGGACACTGATTAAACCTATTGCACTATACAATTCAGAAATATGGGGTTCGGAACTCTACGGAAAACTAAAAAATCGTGACATAAACTCATTTACGGAAGTTTGTGAAACAGAACCATTTGAACGACTACATAACAAGTTTTGCCAAATGAACTTGCAGTTAGTAAAAACTCTGTCAACATCGCATGTAAAGCAGAATTAGGTCGCTTCCCCATTATAGTAGATATAAACCACATTGTCGTAAAGTATGCTCATTATTTAGATAACATACCAGCAGACAGACCCCTTTTACACGACGCAATTCACTGTAGTAAATCATTATACGATATAAACATTGGTTGGCATAACTATGCCTATAATGTCTTAAACAAAAGCGATATCTGTAATATCTCTAATACCTCCAGTAAAAAATACTTTCAGGACGTAAAGGAACAATTTAAAAGAAATTATGTTACATACTTCAATGAAAAGTTAAAAACATCAGAAAAACTGTTATACTACAAACACTCAAAGGATGCTAGTGATTACAGAATGGCTGATTATCTGCTTATGCTGAACAACTCGCATTATAGACAGGCAGTGCGCAAATTGAGAATTTGTGCACATCGTTTGGAAATTGAGACTGATCGATACAGAAATAAAAATAGCTATATAGACAGAAGCGACAGAATCTGTAGATTATGTAACATATCAGCAGAAGATGAATTTCATTTTATCATGAAATGCCCTAAACTAAAACGTCTCCGAAGCCTCTTATTGGAGAAACTGATACAGGCACACCCCGAAACGACCTTTATGACAGAACTACATGTAGAGCAATTTTTGTTGATACTCGATTGCCCGAGTGCGATTGCACCACTCGTTGGACAGTTTTTGTACGAGATGTTGGAAGAGCGTCGACATCTCTTATCCACCTCACCCATATTGTTCAATATTGTTAATTCATTGCCTCGTTTGTATTTCATGTGCTCATAGGTGAAATAAAATATCAGTATCAGAAACATTCAGTCCTTACTCAGTCAACATCAGAATTGGGCTGCATACTCAGCCGGTTATATTCTAGAATTACTAATATGAATCAACATGTACGAGGTATGTGAAACACGTGGTACTTGGGTGAGTGAGTGAGTAGGATTTAACGTCGTTTTCAGTCATATCACGACGGTGCCTACATGTGCCAGAACACGAGAGTGTTCACAGTTCCTATTATTCTGGACACTGATCAGCCCAGCCAGTACAGCACTGATCAGCCCAGCCAGTACATCACCCGGTCACCCATCCAAGTATTGACCGAGCTCAACGCTGCTTAACTTCGGTGATCTGACGAGAACCGGTGTGCCCAACGTGATACGCCGTACACGTGGTACTTGGGAGCCCATGTAGTCTAAATATAGCACATAAGAGTTGCAAAGAGCAATGCACGACGCTGTCCCTGATACTACGCACTACAAATAAGCATTGCCATTGATTTACCACTGATGTTAATATATAAGTTAATTGGTCTGAAGAGAAAAGATGGAGGCCGCAAGTTGTGCTACAATGTAGATGAAATCACAGACATGGGATGAGGTTTTTAACCGAAATAAGGTAAAAGTGCATATACAAACAATTATGTAGGCCACATGAGCAGCCAGCCAAATCGAGTCATTTAAACACACATTTAGACATGAAAGATCACTTGGACCAAACACATTTTTCAGCAGTGCATGGAGATATAATGCCACCGCACATCACCAGGTTAAATGGCGTTTCGGTCTAATCCTAGAAAATAACATATTTATCTGATGAAACGAGGTAAAATATATCAGAAGATGAGTTTTATTTTCCATATCGTACGCCTGTCGCCCCCCAATCCACAACATGAGACGGGCCTGAACCGCAGGCTCAGACCACTGCTGCGTCGGGGGAGGCATTCATTCATTATGAAATGTCTTTTTAGCCCACCATCACCAGATGGTGGGCTGTTCAAATCACTTTTCGTCCGTGGTCCGTCGTCCGTCCGTCGTCCGTCAGTCCGTCCGTAAACAATTCTTGTTACCGCGATATCTCAGGAACTACTGCATGGATCTTTTTCAAATTTGGTACACAGGTTCCCCTTGGGGTCTAGTTGTGCAAGAAACCTTTTCTGGTCCGATTCGAAAATCCAATATGGCCACCAGGCAGCCATCTTGCATTTCCCCATAAAACCTTGTTATCACGTTTTCTCAGGAACTACTGCATGGATCTTTCTCAAATTTGGTACACAGGTTCCCCTTGGGGTCTAGGTGTGCAAGAAACCTTTTCTGGTCCGATTCGAAAATCCAATATGGCCACCAGGCAGCCATCTTGGATTTCCCCATAAAACCTTGTTATCACGTTTTCTCAGGAACTACTGCATGGATCTTTCTCAAATTTTGTACACCCCTCAATTCAGAATCGCCAGTGATTTTCATCAAAAATCACCAGAAATTTTCATCAAAAGTAGGTCAGCTCAGAACTTGTTGGACTAACTTTGCTCATTTCCCTTGTACTATAACAACCGACATAAGTACAGTTTCTAGAAATCTTGAAACTCCTGAAACTTAGAAAGATTATATCTTGGTGCTTTCCAGTGTCCCTTTTTCGATCTTTTTCAATCAGATTTGAAATTCTGTAAACAAAATTACAACTCAATCGTCTTAGTAACAATGGACAAAAAGATCCTCTTGTCATTAGCTTACAATTATCGGACAATGGTGGGCGTCAAGATCCTTCAGGATCTCTCGTTTAATTGATAGATATATCTAAATTATATTTATGTTAATCGAACATCATCATCGTTTCTAGAGAATAATATATTGATCTGATGAAACAAGTTATATATATATGAGAAGATGAGTTTTACTTTCCTTATCGTAGGCCTGTCGCCCCCACTCCGCAACATTAGGTATGATATGCACATGACCTAGATCTGTCGGAACCCCCAGTGTTAAGAGTCCGATCTAAAATCAGCGACAT
Organism: Hanleya hanleyi; assembly: GCA_036873755.1. Classification (NCBI taxonomy): domain Eukaryota; kingdom Metazoa; phylum Mollusca; class Polyplacophora; order Lepidopleurida; family Hanleyidae; genus Hanleya; species Hanleya hanleyi. The sequence continues at coordinate 54,615 of JAVTVY010044936.1, forward strand.
GTCAGATGGGGAGCGTTATTTTGAGGTCTGGTTTCAATCACATTGTGCTTTACTATGTCCTGTATTTTTAATGAGTCTGACAAGTGGGGTGTCGGTCACAGTGTTCTCTTTTCTTTGGGGATTTTGGAATGGATACAACAGTTACATTATTCCTACGAAGTAGCCTACAGATCGCAAATTGTCCGGTAATGAGTGAGTCAGTCAGGCAGTCAGTCAGTCCATCCGAGTCCCTTCGTCGACAAAATAAGGAGAACCATTGACATTAGAACCTTGATTTTTGGCACGAACGTGCATTAGGGCATTGTTACCAGCAAGTTCTGAGCTGACCGAATTCTGATGAAAATTTGATTTATCATTATTTTTTTTATTATTTATTGATAGCTCAGCGAGTGCACTGTCATGCCTATTGGGAACCCTTGGCTGTATGTTTCACTGTATATATAACACAGTACAAAACGTGATGGGATAATGAAATAGGAAATGCTAATTTTCCATCATTTGTTAGTGCATTTATCTACACTACTATTACCAACTTGCCATTCTTAATACACACAATTCAGTATATTGTTATAGATATATGTAAACTGTGGCCTTTAACGTGTATCCTATTTCACATCCAAACATTTCATCACAGATCAGGCTTCAAATTTAGGTCAAATTGCCACTGATGGTGAAATATCCTACATCAACCAATTAAGTCAGCCTGGTGCAAATTATAACCCAGCAGAACAAAGAAAGATCTGGTATCATCCTTCAGATTAGCCTGTGAGCAACAATGATAAAAGTTTACTGAGGGTGAAACAAAGCCATCCTGCAAGCCACCCAAGGAATTTATCAGCTTGTGTTGGGACATTTTGTTGGTATAATGTAAGTTGTTTAGTAGTTTACTCATTCAAACATGAGCAGTGTGACTAACGTCACAGGACCTACGAAGTAGAGTAGGCATTAGGACTCGAACGCGAATTGAACTCGTGGAAATCCCCACCCCCAGTTGAAATCCTGACTATATTAAGATGGGCACCGCTCAAGTCAGAATCGCCAGTGATTTTCATCAAAAATCACCAGAAATTTTCATCAAAAGTAGGTCAGCTCAGAACTTGTTGGTAAAGTCTTCTAATGCGTCTTCATTCCAAAAATAAATACCGATCGCCGATTTAATTTTACAATTTTTTAACTAAAGGAAACAGATTGAATAATAAAAAGTTCAGTAGATTTCAAGCTTTACGTGTGAAAATACATTTACATCTCTTTAATGGTTTTCAGTGCCCTTGTCCAGGATCAAAACAACTTTTTGAATCGCATTATTTTCCCAACAATACAACAAATTTTTATATATATAGTACTATAGTAGAAAGGTAGCATTTATGTAGTTTACGGTAATTCAACTCAAGACCAACACCTTCTCTGCACAAGATAATAATGATTCTATGCCATTCTCCTGAGCATAACCGGTACAAAGACGAATAAATAGCGTCTCTACATCACGTTGTTATCTAGATATATGAGACAACACATTTTGGGTATCGGCAATCTGATGAATGTACTAGTCCGGTTTTCTTGTTTCACATTATATTCTATGAAGGTTGATCGGTGATTTTCTTCATTGATAAACATTAAACCACCTCAGCTTCGTTGTGTGTATCGGAATTGCATTGCTGTGACACACCAACACACTCCGTGGCAGTGATTCTGTATCCCCTAATCAAGGAATCAAAGTGGATCAAGATTTGAAATGACAAGAAAAATTTAGACATATTTTGTTTACACATGTAATTTTTTGTTTAAATTATATCCCAGTGTGATATATAGTGAATATTCAAGAGGTACAAAAAAAACTCAAAGTATGTTCTCATATTTTCACATCATGATCAAAGTTACTTTATCTAGTTAAATTCTACCCAAAGAAAATAAATTAAGACCCTTTAAACATGCCGTCATGGCTTTATTTCACCCTCAGGAAACTTTTATCATTGTTGCTCACACAGACTAATCTGAAGGATGATACCACATCTTTCTTTCTCCTGCTGGGTTATTGCACCAGGCTGACTTAATTGGTTGATGTAGGATATTTCACAACCAGTGGGAAATTTGACCTGAATTTGAAGCCTGATGTGGTGTGTGATGAAATGTTTGGATGTGAAATAGGATACAAGTTAAAGGCTACAGTTTACATCTATAGCAATATACTGAACTGTGTGTATTGAGTCTGGCAAGTTGGTGATAGCAGTGTAGATAAATGCACTAACAAATGATGGAAAATTAGCATTTCCTATTTCATACATGATAATATAGCCCACCAAAACGTATACACTTAGATTAGCTATGACCAGGAGTTCGGTGCGCGCCGGAGTCTTAATGCCCACCCTACTTCGGATGTCGGATAGCACAGTGGTAAATTTAACAGACCTATGACAGAAGGTAAATGTACGTTTTCATTACTATGCTTATTGCATCAGCTTGCGCTTTCAGCTTGGGACCTTCGTCTATTATACTGAATTCACTCATTTATCCATTGGTTAAATGGGCCCCGTTTACACAAAGTCTTGACCGGGCTCAAAGTCGCTTAACTTCGCTGATTTTACCAGAACCGGTGTGTCTTGATATGCCGTATCAGGGAACCTTGAAAAGTCACAGTGAAACATACAGCCAAGGGTTCCCGATGGGCATGACGGTGCACTCGCTGAGCCATCAATAAATAATATAAATTTTTTTATTATAAATCAAATTTTCATCAGAATTCGGTCAGCTCAGAACTTGCTGGTAACAATGCCCTAATGCACGTTCATGCCAAAAATCAAGGTTCTAATGTCAACGGTTCTCCTTATTTTGCCGACGAAAGGATTCGGATGGACTGACTCACTGACTCATTACCGGACTTCGTGGGAATATTTTCTGTTATTCAACAGACAAATTTCTTTACTGGTTTTAATTGTTTAAGTTTTACTGGGTTTCAACTGCTACAGATAGTAACATAGTACTGATACTGTAGAAATGGGTAGTGTGAATTTAATTATTCCATGTTTAGTACAATTTGTTCACATGAATGGTGGAATGTCTGGACTCTCAAATGAAAGTGTGTTATACATGTACATACCTCAAGCATGAGGAACAAACATGGTTGCAATTAAGATATAACCAAAGAAATTTCGTGACAATTATTGAATCTAAGTAGGCCCCTACCTAACAAAATTAGCTTAATAAAAAAGGCCTTCCTGGCGTAAATTGTTTTCTTTTGAGAGAGAATGGTATTTTCTGAGTTAAGAATTTCCTGTATAAAGATAGGTTGTTCAAGGAGGCTTTGTTTTTGCCGCTGTTGTGTGCATCAAGTGTATGGAAACATGATATATGCACCCAGAGCCCTGATCTACAGCTGTATAAAACTCAACATCTGGCATTGACGGCATGTTTAAAGGGTCTTAATTTATTTTCTTTGGGTAGAATTTAACTAGATAAAGTAACTTTGATCATGATGTGAAAATTTGAGCACGTACTTCTCGTTTTTTTGTACTTCTTGAATATTGACTATATATCACACTGGGATATAATTTAAACAAAAACATTACATGTGTAATTATGTCTAAATTTTTCTTGTCATTTCAAATCTTGATCCATTTTGATTCCTTCATTAAGGGATACAGAATCACTGCCACGGAGTTTTATTATTCAATCTGTTTCCTTTCGTTAAAAAATTGTAAAATTAAATCGGGGATCGTTATTTATTTTTGGAATGAAGGCGCATTAGGAGACTGTTACCAACAAGTTCTGAGCTGACCTACTTTTGATGAAAATTTCTGGTGATTTTTGATGAAAATCACTGGCGATTCTGACTTGGGCGGTGCCCATCTTAATATAGGCAGGATTTCAACTGGGGGTGGGGATTTCCAAGAGTTCAGTTCGCGTTCGAGTCCTAATGCCTACTCTACTTCGTAGGTCCTGTGACGTTAGTCACACTGCTCATGTAAACATGCACAACGTTTAAATGAATACGGAACAACAAATACAAGACATGAGCAGTGTGGCTAACGTCACAGGACCTACGAAGTAGAGTAGGCATTAGGACTCGAACGCGAACTGAACTCTTGGAAATCCCCACCCCCAGTTGAAATCCTGCCTATATTAAGATGGGCACCGCCCAAGTCAGAATCGCCAGTGATTTTCATACAAATCACCAGAAATTTTCATCAAAAGTAGGTCAGCTCAGAACTTGTTGGTAACAGTCTCCTAATGCGCCTTCATTCCACAAATAAATAACGATCGCCGATTTAATTCTACAATTTTTTAACTAAAGCAAACAGATTGAATAATAAAAAGTTCGGTAGATTTCAAGCTTTACGTGTGGAAATACATTTACATCTCTTTAATGGTTTTCAGTGCCCTTTGAATCGCATTATTTTCCCAACAATACAACAAATTTTTATATATAGTACTATAGTAGAACGGTAGCATTTATGTAGTTTACGGTAATTCAACTCAAGACCAACACCTTCTCTGCACAAGATAATAATGATTCTATGTCATTCTCCTGAGCATAACCGGTACAAAGACGAATAAATAGCGTCTCTACATCACGTTGTTATCTAGATATATGAGACAACACATTTTGGGTATCGGCAATCTGATGAATGTACTAGTCCGGTTTTCTTGTTTCACATTATATTCTATCACGGTTGATCGGTGGTTTTCTTCATTGATAAACATTAAACCACCTCAGCTTCGTTGTGTGAATCGGAATTACATTGCTGTGACACACCAACACACTCCGTGGCAGTGATTCTGTATCCCCTAATCAAGGAATCAAAATGGATCAAGATTTGAAATGACCAGAAAAATTTAGACATATTTTGTTTACACATGTGATTTTTTGTTTAAATTATACTCCAGTGTGAATACAGTCAATATTCAAGAGGTACAAAAAAAAAACCTCAAAGTATTTGTTCATATTTTCACATCATGATCAAAGTTACTTTATCTACATGTAGTTAAATTCTACCCAAAGAAAATAAATTAAGACCCTTTAAACATGCCGTCAATGCCAGATGTTGAGTTTTATACAGCTGTAGATCAGGGCTCTGGGTGCATGTATCATGTTTCCATAAACTTGATGCACACAACAGCGGCAAAAACAAAGCCTCCTTGAACAACCTATCTTTATACAGGAAATTCTTAACTCAGAAAATACCATTCTCTCTCAAAAGAAAACAATTTACGCCAGGAACGCCTTTTTATTAAGCTAATTTTGTTAGGTAGGGGCCTACTTAGATTCAATAATTGTCACAAAATTTCTTTGATTATATCATAATTGCAACCATGATTGTTCCTCAAACCTGACATGCTTGAGATATGTACATGTATAACACACTTTCATTTGAGAGTCCAGACATTCCACCATTCATGTGCACAAATTGTACTCAACATGGAATAATTAAATTCACACTACCCATTTCTGCAGTATCAGTACTATGTTACTATCTGTAGCAGTTGAAACCCAGTAAAACTTAAACATATAAAACCAGTAAAGAAATTTGTCTGTTGAATAACAGAAAATATGGTGAGATTTGAATGAGTAAACTACTAAACAACTTACATGATACCAACAAAATATCCCAACACAAGCTGATAAATTCCTTGGGTGGCTTGCAGGATGGCTTTGTTTCACCCTCAGTAAACTTTTATCATTGTTGCTCACAGGCTAATCTGAAGGATGATACCAGATCTTTCTTTGTTCTGCTGGGTTATTGCACCAGGCTGACTTAATTGGTTGATGTAGGATATTTCACCACCAGTCATTCGACCTAAATTTGAAGCCTGATTTGGTCTGTGATGAAATATTTGGATGTGAAATAGGATACACGGTAAAGGCCACAGCTTACATATATCTATAACAATATACTGAATTGTGTGTATTAAGAATGGGAAGTTGGTAATAGCAGTGTAGATAAATGCACTAACAAATGATGGAAAATTAGCATTTCCTATTTCATTATCCCATCACGTTTTGTACTGTGTTATATATACAGTGAAACATACAGCCAAGGGTTCCCAATGGGCATGACAGTGCACTCGCTGAGCTATCAATAAATAATAAAAAAAATAATTATAAATCAAATTTTCATCAGAATTCGGTCAGCTCAGAACTTGCTGGTAACAATGCCCTAATGCACGTTCATGCCAAAAATCAAGGTTCTAATGTCAATGGTTCTCCTTATTTTGCCGACGAAAGGATTCGGATGGACTGACTGACTCACTCACTCATTACCGGACAATTTGCGATCTGTAGCCTACTTCGTAGGAATACATTTTTTCCTCCAGATACATGTTACATGGGGAATCTTCAAGAGTCATAGATGTAGGCGAACTCCTATTCTGCAGTTTCTCTACTGACACACACATACACCGGTTGATCTGATATCCTTTCGCTTGCAGATAAATATGATACTCATTCCATCATCATGTCTGGATTTCACACATGTGTATCTCTATATATATATATAGTACGTGTATTTCCAGTTGAACATATCTTTTCATGAGTCTTTGATATAACCCATGGGTCTAGTTTTATTATCGAAATGAAATACTGTTTAAAGCACGCTGAAAGTCTTTTTCTGGACAACGGCTGAATTTCGACTGAGAGCTTCTTTTTGAACATAAATATTCCTTGAAAATACAGCATGTCCTGGTAATATAATACAGGCGTCTAGTCCTTCATTTATTATTCAGCCGTCGTCTATTAAAAAAATTCGAGTCCATAATGAAGCGACTTTTCAGTTCATCATATTGGGGTCATTTTGAGCCTGTTTGCATACACCCCCCCCCCCCCTCCCCCGAGAATCATGAAAACAATCAAGATAGCGGCCATGTGGGGTACCAGAAAAGTGATGATTTCGTCATTTTTCTTCAAAATTTCTGCTTTCTCCGAAGAAAATTGGGCAAAATATATTTTATTTCACATCAGACTATTATTTACTAATTTATCATGAAGGTTTTGCAAAGAAAACATCAATTAAAAATTCGAAAAATCTGGCCGAAAAAATGACCCCAGAGTCAGACACCTAATCGCCAGCACTGTATGTCGGCGATCTAAACCACTCGGCCAACGGGCCTCCCACAAAAATAAGAGGTAGCAGACTGGTAGTCTTGAAAGCGAACATCTGATGATCGTAATGACACAGCTTCCACAGATGAATAGATATATATTTTTTTATCATTTATAAAATGACCGTATAACAGTATTTTCCCCCGCACGGGACTCGACCAAGTTTTCAGCACTAGAATTTGTGCTATTCTGAGATAGTTTAATCCCAAAAAATAACGAAAATACTGTTTTCTTACATAATTCAGAGAAGTAGCCAACCACGAGTCTTTTTCTTGGCGCTTGTTTTGAATTTAAAGGTAAACTGTAAATAAATCGGAACTTGAAACTTGAACTTGAAAGTTAACACTTTGGAGACAATTACGCGTTCAATGAGTGTTGCATTTTGGGCGTTCAATAATTGAACATCCCAGTTTACAGTGTATACCGCGGAAAATATATTTGCCGCACTCTTCTTTGTGCCTCATGCTTATGAATGCTCATCAATATGGGGACCCCTTGTTCTGGGTTAACACAGAAATGATACGGAAAATGGAAAAAAAACATAACTATACATTTTGAATTTCTTGATAAACGTGAACAAATATATTTTTCTCAAATTGTCAGGAAATACGTAATCGCTCTGTTTCATCTTAACACCTGTTTATTTTCTTTTTAATGTACAAAACATTTTTTTTAAGTTTCCCTCATCTATTCCCATGTTTTTACACTAAAATGAAATGGTTACCATGGCAACAGTCAAATTCAAATACAATTTTGCATAGTTTTAAACCTATTTTAGCAATGGATACAATCAGTACACCATTTTCGTGCGAAAATGAAGTTTTCCCTGTATGAACTGTATTAGAACCTGTGTCGAGATGTCGGTCTTCATCCTTATGTAAGATAAAAAGCAACTGATGCAGAACTGCTTTCTAAATGTGTTCCTTTTTTAATTACTTTTCTACTCATAATGCCTCGAGCCATGCATCGTAAACCATATGGAACGTGACGTCTTCCACGATGAAGAAGACTAAAACCAGTTTTCTTTTCGACGAAATAACTTTTTTTTCTTTTCAGGTTGAAGGCGGTCGTGTGTTTTTTTATATCGAATGGAAAAGTACCGGCTCAGCACGGGATAAACAGAGTCATCTTACCCTATATTAGCTAACTGTGTGTGGTACATGGCGGCAACACTAGATATATATATATATATATATATATATATATATATATATATATATATATATATATATTGCTCTTTGTGGTTGGAAACGTAGTTTGATTCACAGGTCTGTATAAAAAGTTTGAACTATACTTTCGGGGTTCTTCTTATGATGATTTTGAACGCATGAAGCTTTACTTCGTGAATGTTAAAATTCAGCCTGAGGCTTCTATTGAAAGTTTGTACGCTTCATCACCTACAGTAATGGACAAGTACATTGACTATGAAATAACAGGATGACCAGAATGCAATTTTGCTCTGACAGAGATAATTATCCGACCAATATAGGCCTACCCGATTGACAGGGAGGAGAGGGAAAATATCATCGAAATGTATTCAGAAAGAGCACAAATACTCACTTGGAGATCCACACGTGTACAGTAACACCAAGTTGTCAGTCGTTGCCCATTTTCGTCATTGGATAAAGTAAGGCAACGGTGTGAATCGTGATAAAGTGAGTGAGTGTTTTACTCTTTTTATCCCTCAAACTTAACACTAGCGTTTTCATTGGTGAAAATATTTTTCATGCAAGCGATCGGACAGATCACGTGACAGATAACCCTTGTGGTTCTCTGATCCAAGTTGGATGACATGGTCGATCGGTTCACACGAACGGAAAGATCCACAGAGTGTAAAATAGCTGATTCACTTGCGGAAACAGATATCGCGGATCTTCATTTCAATATATTAAAACTAAATTTTCAACTATTCGCCTCCCTCGTAGCTATGCCGCAAGCCCATACTTTCCGATGTCGGTAATAAAAATATGGTTATCCGGCACTTACTTCTGTCTTGCGCCCTTCATGGAATGATTTTTGTTGAGGGACTACTCCAGCGCAGTTACATGGTAAAACGAGCACTGAAGGGCACGCGTAGCCCAGTTATGTATTGGGGAACGCATCAATACTAAACTTTGATCATCAACCATGTAAGTGCATTGGATGTCATTAGTAATGTAGTTCGAATTGTTCCATGCAAAAATGACGATTTCGGCGTCCCCGCTTCAAAAACTGTAGCTTTAAATACTCGCGTTAAGAGTCTGGACCTGTTACAGCTACAGTGCCATCCACTGTTAAGGCCTTGTCGACGGTTCGTCGTCTTTTTTGACGATCGTTGTCATATTTTCGCGCAATGGGTTTTCAATAGTGGGGCAAATATCCAATAGTCTTTTTACCTTCGAACCATGAATGCAATTTGTCCCATATTGCCAATAAAGGACATGTCAACTTACATTTCATGAATACCATGTGCAGAAATCAAAGAATTTCGGCAAAGAGATCTGGAGCAAACTGCAGCCGACAAGCCCATCTGGTTAGGAATATATGGGGCATGTCACTCAACAGCAACCGCTGCGCGCTTTTTGAAAATGCTCCACATTAGCATTGTTAACAGCACATGCGCAGTCGAACAAAAGATGCCATTCACCAAGCCTCGATCCGTTTTCCCCTTTTTACAAACGGCTCCAAATCTGATCTCACCCACAGGCAACAAAATGTAATGAGCTAAAGTCTGTCCATTTTAATTAGTCATCTACTTTGGAGCTTGTCAAAAATGAATAGTTAACTCTGCACTAATTTTTCGTCTACTTTGGACAAGCTCCAAAGTAGACGACTAATTAAAATGGACAGACTACAGTACATTATTATGCCTGCGGGTTATTATCCGAAACATGTCGGGCAATTTAGTTTCTATCTGTATAGAGTTTTGCCAACCATGCCAGTATACATTTCAATTGTGTCATATAACATCATTATGGTACTATATAAAGACAAACACAAACGAATTCTTTTTGGGTAGAGCAGTTTTACAGAATCTACAGATATGTGACGCTGCCTAGCAACACAATGGCGGACTACTCAGTGAGAAAATGAGAGGGATGGGTGGGGTAGGTTTCTATGACAGCAACCTGAAAATAGGACCGGTACGTTCTTTCATTCATGCGTTACTGATCACGCGCTTGTCATCCATGCCAGTCCAAACGCCAAATCAATGGAAGATCATGAAATCATACGAACTGTTCCTTCCGTTCCACATTTTTATACTACGATGGGACAGAGATCATTTCTGCAGCTATTTAGACGAAAGATATATGCAATCGAAGACAGGAGGTTGAGAAGAGGCGTGATGTGTAACGTATAGTCAATTTAGTAAAGGAGAGACAGAATTAAGATTAAACGTCACGTTCAGCAATATTTCAGCTATATAGCGACAACCAAACAAAATTCTAAATATTTCAAGAAAAACAAATCAACAACCCAGCAATCCAGAAGTAATTAACACAACACACCAAAAACATGTACATACTTAAAGCTGCCTGATAAAAAGAATCTCTTACAATCTTGAAGTCTACAGTGTCGATCAGATTATGTTTCACTGGTATTTAAAGGATCACGTCCCTAAGGTGCATATCTGGCAGATAACTCTACCACCAAAGTGACTGAGTTCATGTCTATCGGCGTTGATTTATATTCTTTCTGACATTCTCCCCAAAAAAACATTTCAGAAAGAGCGCAAGGCTGCAAGTAAGTATTCGATGATCATATTATTATTAACGGCATGAAAAAGAATAGGATTGCGGCCTAGCCACGAGAGGGGCGAGTTTCTACGGAAGAGGCGAGTAACTTTGCTACACCATAATATGAGTATTCTACATTTCGTACCTCGTGAATGTGAATAAAACGAACAAACGAGCATTATGCCGGTACCCCGAGGTCGGTGAGTTGTGCACTCTCCTAGACTATTTCCCGGGGGCCAACTGACAATTGCTGCTCCAAAACGAACTTCCAGGCGAGTCATTGGTCACTGCCCCGAGTTGCCAATGTTATGCATTGCATCATGTGTTGTTTTGCGACAGAAAAATTCACTTGGACCATTTCCCGAATTCAACACACAAACTTATACGCATCCATCGGTATTTAACGAAACAAATTCAAGCTGTATTACTTTCAGTCAAAATGTTAGAAACAAAAATTATCTTGCAAATACTTCACAGTGGCGTTCGTGTAGCCCGTGAGCATTACTCGTGTATATAGGCAACGGGTTTTTGTCGAAAGGAAGACCGGTTTCGAAAGTGGACGGATGCATATATATTGAATCCCCGTAGTAAAGTTTCACGAAAATTACGTTTTTACCTCCGTCGATCAGACGGAGGTCTAGGAGCGCAACGTGAAATCTCCCGCCAAATAATTGTCATATGGGGAACCCACGACTCATAGTATTTCCAATAGGGATCGTCATGGTTCCCGACGAAATCTTGAATGTTTTCTTTGGACACAATTGAAATAACGGGGTTCCCCATTGCAATGCATTGCAGTGGGCCTTGCTTCTGTAGTCGGGTTCCACCTCAATCTCGAAACCAGAGCAAAATGGTACATCTTCAGAAAATTTATGACCTAGGCCTATCCCAAAGTTCACAAGATCATTTATTGTTTAGCATCATCAGATAAACAAGAATAGTACGATCAGACAACATGCAGGCGAAAATACTGTATAATTGACGTAATTCGTTGTTTTCCGCGTTTCAATGGTTGATCTTCAATGCAGAATCTAGGTCAACTAAATTTATAATGTCTGCTGCTTCAAACGAGTAGGCCTACAAGTACGTTCAGTTTTATTTTTTTAACAACAAAACTTGCATAATGTTAGCAACAAAAGTACATATCATCGGGCGTATGAACAGTGCTATGTATTGAATGAAGAACAGAAATGCTGCAAATGCACAGGCATTTGATAAGGGTCAGTATAAGATGGGTATATCAGTAATATCCTAATTATCCGTGGTAGTTATGTATCTACATATGTGGACCCCACCAACTAAGGTCGCGTTAGAAGAATGGGGTATATATAACATTATGACAATATTGAGTATATAAAGTTTTATTTGTTACTACACCCACATAAAGGTCAATTGTGATTCATTTATCAAATGAATAACTAACTGTGGGCCAGAGAGCATCCATCCATACTGACTCCATGTTACTAGTATATGGGGTATATATAACAGCATGAGAAGGGCGAGTACACTACACATACATATCATTTTAATCATTACAAAGACAAATTGGTGACTGATGACAACCCATCCATTACTGACCCTTATCAAATGCCTGTGTGCAAATGCCCTGACCTGATCATGTACATGTCACGCTAAGAACCTTGGAATAGGTCATAAATTTCCCGAAGATGTACCGTCTTGCGGCACCAGTCCATTCACACCCATTCATCTCCTCGTGGGTTCGTCCGTTTGTGTGAATCGTGTGCCTGTCATTCACTTTGTAAGTTACTACAGTCTGATAAAACTGGCGTTTATAATTGTAATCTTTATTGGTAATGATCATTGACACAAAATATCTCCTCCAAGCAGCACGCAAATTGCATGTTTTACGGTTTCCTGGGGCAACGTTTTGAAGGGGGATAACTCCGCTCAATACTTCTAGAGCACTTGTACAAAAGTTGTCTCCCTTGGTATTTTTTTTCTAGCTTTGTTGTCTTATCAGTTCTAATATTTTTTTTAACTTGTTCAAACGATATAAAGATGAACAATTATTCTGAAATTAATTTGAGGGATTCTCCAATCCAATCAAGATTTTGCAGAACTAGAACACTTTTCAGCCATTTCATTTAATTTTTTGGGGGTCTTTTTTTGTCTTCGTTTTTTTTTTGTCTTTGTTTTTTTTTTCATTCTGGCTTTAGTGAGTCTGTATGACAAAAAAGAGCAATAAACCTGATTCTTTTAATTTCTGTTTCGTAGAATGAAAGAAAACGTGAATTTATTTTCAAATAAAAAAGTTCATCATTCTGTGCTTTTGAAACATTCTGTCAATTTGGAACCTGCTTTGATTTTTGAGTTGTAAGTTGGTGCAGTGATCTCAATGTACATCATCATCATAATAAAGGAGTTAATTGTTCATCTTGAGCTTGACTAGTTTTGATCCATATCACCTAACGGTCTCAAAATTCTTCCTGGCAATGTATAATGTAATAGCTGATTTGAAGCGTCCATTGAGTCTGGAAAAAGACTTGATAGGTCTTGAAAAAGGTATGGAAAAGGTCTGGAATTTTGAAATCCCCAAGGTGTGGGAACCCTGTCGTTTTCTTTCAGTTGATGATATCCACCAGCCTGGTTGTTCAAAAACAGTTATTCTAAATTTTGCTGATAAATTATATTTCCGGGGGGGGGGCGGGGGCGCTTTATCTTGGCATTTGGCAGTTGAATAATGGTTTGATTTTGCAGAAGCACCAAATTGATCTACCTGCGTGAGTCTGTAAACTTATTTAATAAAGCTGATAAATAATATACATATGCTTTTCTTTTCATTTATCCTAACAGTTTAGTGACATCCACATTGTGTGCTGTGATACTTGTTGATGAAGAATAATTTGCTTGTTAAGCCCTGATAATATTCTGAAAACTTATTCTGAATTGTAGCTGAAACAAAGGAGTGTCTACATTCCACATGTAGGCCTACATTATTGAGATTTTTGACTGATAGCATGGATGGAACCTTTCTCAATTTTGTTTTGTAGTTTTAAGCCCTGGACATACCACTGGGCATTTATTTGCCATACGATCACATTTCACATACTTTGTTCAGCCCGTGATCTGGAACCAAACAGACAGTATCACTAGATGAAATAAGGAGAACATGATATACATTTCAGGTTTTACCAATGCCAAATGACTTGAACAGAAGACAATTAGACAAAAAGAAAATCAATAAATATATCAATAAATAATAAATTACATAGAAAATTTTCTTGTCTTTGCAAGGGGGACATCAGACACACTGACAACACAGACCATTCATTCAAATTTCGCCTTCCATTGGGGAGGCAGAAATATTCCTCAAACACAGTATACATATTCTCTCTTGTGATAAACATTACGCATGTAATGATGACCGGCAGAGTGATACATGTGTCCATGGGTCAGACATTTTCAAGGATGCCCAGTTTTAACTTAAAACAACCATGCCGGACTTCATTCCTTATCTCAGAATAATTGGATCTAACTTTTACAAAACCTGCAGCCCCCAATAGCTCCTGGATCTAGACCACATAAATGAAGGGATCTAGTTTATCGGTGCTATATGGCAAAAATATCATGTAGAATGGGATTGTGTGGATAATATCAGATTCATGAAAGTTGAAGTCCTGCAGCATGCTCCACAAATATCATCAAAGGTCATAAAACTTTCTGGTCCGCGCCAGTGTGGATCTATACTTGTTTTTTTTTGTTTTTTTTTTTACAAAATTATCTCCCTTGACCAGGTGAGGACTTGAATGTGTCTGAAATGATTTAGCTTCTAGAAACAAAGACTTCATTTCCTGAGTAGAGGTGAAAATCGAACATATTTTGATTATTGTAGCCAAATTTCAATTCCACTTCTGGTATATGTACATGTATAAAATACATACAGAATGAACTGCATACAGAATAACACAAAGAACAGGTATATGTATCTTATTACATTCTTAACCAAAGATCAATACCTGGGTGATATTACAACAATACCATGGTGTTATATATTGCTATGATTGGCTTAACTTTAGCTGCTGATATTTCTAATTTGAGCGTAATGGGCAATCATACTAAATTTATTTTCATAATTTCATTTATTTTCACAATAAGCAACATAATCGAGATTAGCAAGTGAAGTTTTACAACATAATATAATACGCATCATGGATCTCCTTCAGTTTAGTGTAGACATATATACCCTTGGATATCTGTTACCCTGATTCAGTCATAATATTGGTTTCTGGAGATAAAACAACCAAGACTGGAAGGCAGCACGGGGTGTACTCTTGTGGTGTGTATAGAAAGCCTGACCGGTTTCGATCTGGGTGATCTCTTAAGTTGGTTCGCAATGAATGGTCGATTCTCCAGGCCTCAGAAGCCTGCAGAAATGTCTTTGGGGAACCACCTCTACTAGCTTTTCGTCGAAACAACAACCTGAAAGACACCCTTGTCAGAGCCAAGATTTCGTACCCTCCACTTCAGAGGGGCGTCAGCGGCATGAGTTATGCAAACATGATAACTCCCTGCACCTACCGAAATTGCGCCTTTTGCCCCACTTTGATAAAAGAACGTTTTTTCACTAGCAGCCACACTGGCTTACGCTATCGAGCCAACCTCTTGGCTAATTGCTGCACTCAGAATGTGATCTACCTCATTACGTGCACTCTTTGCTCCAAACAATATGTTGGAGAAACAAAACGCACGTTCCACAAGCGTATCCGTGAACATCTCAATGATACACGGAAAGGCAGTGACAATCCGGCACCACGACATTTCTGGTCCCGAGGACACTCTGTCAATCACATCAGTTACCAAATCATTGAAGTACTGAAGACAGATCCGTCGCTTGAATCCAGCACCACTTTGCGTCGGCAACGTGAAGTTTATTGGATCTACCAGCTGCACACCAAAGCTCCAGTCGGCTTAAATGAAAAGGAGTGAACACACTTCGTTTTTTTCTCTCTTTACCCTCAGTCATAATATTGTCTGTATTATATTGATGTCGACAAGGAATATATATAATTATTTGATAGTATTATTAATTGTATGTTGTTTATGATTAGCATGAACTTTTTATTCGCTGGAATCCAGCCATTTGTTCCATATGGGCAATATTCTCATCAGCCATCACCATTCAATATGAATGTGATACATGTACAAGTCCATGGTAATTGATACATTATGGTGAAGGTGACCTGTAACACCAGTATACAAAATTATTCCGAGCTCATTGAATCAGCACATGATGCTGAGACAGATCAGAACGGAATGTCGGTAAAATCAGACGTGTTTTGTAGAGGATTCTGTCAATGAGGATGCTATACTGTACACATACAAAATATGAAGTGTTGATGTGTAGGGCCTATAGCATAAAATCACAAGCAAGTTGGTAAAACTAGGCACACAGGGTCTCATTTCTGACGCTAACGTGTTGATTTGGGTGGGGGTGTCCTCTCATGGGGAGGTGTGGGTGGGAAGGGGCCTAATGTCTCAAGCAGTATTCCAGGTTTTCCATCAATATACTCTATTCCATACCCCAATATTTCAAGCACGTGAAATCAAAGAAATATTATTTGCGGGGAATGTGGCTTCCACATCCCTAGCTGGACATGCTAGTGGGGAACCCTCAATATCACGTTAATTACCATTGGTGAAGTTAACGTCAACAAATGCAAAATTGAGCTTGGCATCCGGCCCTATGCTATTCAGTGATGTACTATTCCCCTACTGATCCTGTTGCCTCGACGGAGGTCTTTGCGCTCATTCAGCGCTTGTTTTATTAAACCCGAGTGACTCATCTTACAGCGGCTGGTCAACTGCTATAGCGTAAATACTTTGTAATTAGGTCAGCTTTGCAACTAATATGAAATCAATATCATGGAATCACAGTAGACTCGGTGATGTATGACTTCGGTGACAAGGTACAATGTCAGCAATGATATAAAATGGTTTTGTATCAGATATATTTTGAAGGGGAATCTATATCATGTGTTGGCAGGAAATGCGAAAATATAAACATGGCAGCGACGCTCGAAAATGCTGCGGTTCGTTTTTTTTAAGACAGGTACATGTAGGTCGATTTCGAGGGATGGTCAGGCTGCTCGACTATTGGAATATGATATTAATTCGGGATATAAAGTCTGCATTCAATTTTGGGTGGTATTTTAAATGTGTAATTTCACCACTGACTTCAGGGCGGTTAGATTAATGGCACACAATTGATTTAGGTACACTTTACCTTTGTTAGAATTCACTATATTGACCAGGTAAATACGTTACATCGTATTCCCCCTAAAAAGATTGCGCTACAATGGACACCATGTGATGTCGGGTAACAGTGCCCTTATAAAAAAATACCGTGGTTTTACCATGGTAAAATACCATGGTACGAACCACGGGTTTTTGGCAACGGTTCATGTACAACGGTTCATGTACCATGGTGCATGTACCATAGTTTTACCACAGAACCATGGTTTTACCACGGTACATGTACCATGGTTTAACCATAGAACTATGGTTTTACCACGGTACATGTACCACAGTTTTACCATAGAACCATAGTTTTACCATAGAACCATGGTTTTATCATGTTACATGTAGTATGGCTCTACCATGGTATCATGGTTTTACCATGATGCATTTACCATAGTTTTACCATAGAACCATTGTTTTACCACGGTACACGTACCACAGTTTTACCATAGAACCATGGGTTTACCATGGTACATGTACCATAGTTTTACAATAGAACCAAGGTTTTACCACGTTACATGTACTATGGCTCTACCATGGTACCATGCTATGACAACAGTAAATGTAGCATGATTTTACATGTCCAATGGCTTTACATGGTACATGTACTTTGATAAAATGAATGCACCATGATAAAATTGGCCAAAAACATAGTAGTTCGTACCATGGTATTGAGTGTGGTATTGTACTGGAATAAATCCGCATTCACGAGTTAAAGATACTGAATGCTCAAGAAACAAATGTAGATGCATGAAAACAAGAAAAATTGATCTATAAAGGTTTAATAAGACCTCATGCAAACATAGCATATTGCCCTATACAGTCAATTTGGTTTCGTATATGTTAACTAGGTAGATATCACTTCTGCTGTTGAGTCTTTTTCTGTTTCCTGATGAAATCCTTCGCCAAGTTGTTCAGTTTCTCCCTCATGTAATAATGGATATCAGATGTCGTCTTGCTGGGATGGTACTGTTGGATCACCTCTTGAAAAGAAAAGGAATGAAGGTAAGGATTTGGAAACCTAATATATATGAGGCAGGAAGTGGTGAATGTTGTATTTAAGTTTTGGTTGACAAGAAGGATAAAGTCACACAAAAACATTTCAGGAATCCATGTTGGCCTTTCACAAGAAAAATATGGTTAATGCTTTATTTCTTTTGAAATATTCCAAATTTTTTCAAATTGACTACATTTTGAGTTATTTAGCTTCAATTCTTTTCAAAGAAAATATTCCAAAAGACCCCCAAACAAATATTCTAAATGAAACCATGGCAGGAGTGTGATTAATGAGAGTAAACACTTTAGTTACTTCCCTTTGTACTGGAAGAGTTGACAAATAGAGATTTGCATCAATCTAACACTCTAACATGATACAGCAAGGGAAGTGATCTACTCAATGTACGATTGAGTTACTTCCCCTTGTGTGGGAACCCTTGGCGAATATTGGTTTTCTCTAGTACATAAAACATATTCATCTCATTTGGATCATATAATTGTATTATATTGCATGATTGCACTATTTATCTGTAAACAATAAATATATTTGATCTAAAAGATATGGCAAATTTAACACATATACGCATTTTCTGGAGTATGGGATATACCACATTAATGATTCACTAATGAAAATATAATTGCCACATATAGAAGTGTTTATTGGACACTGCAGCCTTATGTACATACCTTTTTCCCCAATTTCTTTCTTCGAGAATTGACGAGATGTCCCTTCCAGCCCTCTTCTCGCTTGTTACTCTGCTTTTCTGTTCGTCTTTCTTGGGCGTTCATTCTGAAAATAAAAAAAAATGATTTCATTGAAGATAACAGTGAGAAGTTAATAATCCAGCATACATAACCCATGGCTGCATTCTGTATTATTTTTTTTAATTCTAGGAAATATCTATCACATTAATTTTTTTCTTAAATGTTCATTTATTGCGACAGAAAACTTAATGGAATAGAAAAACACAGTTCATATAAATTGTACACAAGCTTACATGTATGCTGAAAACAATCGGTTATAGCTATATCACAACTTATTACAATACAAGGAGAAAATGGGACATACAGACAATATCCAGTTCCACAATTGAAATTCGTCTGGAGTGCGTAGTGGCGAATAAGCACCCATGGAGAGAAAGTTATTTATCCTAGTTTTGCGGAAATTACTCACTAAATTTGTGGATATAACAGATTAATACAGTCAGCTAAAATAAATATGTGCAGAGGCATTTTTCGCACGTTGTTGCTTCGACCAGTTTCGCATTATTTTTCCGGTTTCGCAAATAGCGACCGTCAGCCAAATTTAATTGTAGACTTCGTTTACTGGCATACTGTTTACTACATGTAGCTTAAATTGATTTAAGCTGATTTTTCACTTGCTATAGAATTACCTCATCTTCGGGACCAGAGGATCGTCTTCTGGATATCGTTTCTCTGTTCTCTTTCCAGACTACCAAGGGATTTCCTAATGTCGGATATATCCTCTCTATCCAGAAGTCTGTCCAGTATAGATTTCAGCTCGGGTCGCTCGTCTGAAATGGAGAAATATCACCCTCTTATTCATGCTATTTTCCTGTTGCTCAGCGTTAAAGCAGGTGGCCTTTCTACAAATATATCGTAAACAAAAATGAGATATCAAATGATACATTTACATAATTAACACTCGTATTATTATTTTTATATTTATTACAGTACTTTCCACCGAATCTCAAAACTTTGGCTGGAACAACTGGACTCGTTGTTGAGCCCATCCCGCTCCATGTATTCGTGAACGGTTATGGAGATACGAGATTTTACAATGCCAAATGTCATGGAGGGTCCAGTTTTCGCCTAGTTTTCGCTGCATCCTGTTTGTAGTAATCAGTCTCTATCGATAGATCGATAGGCTTTTGAGAGAGTGCAATGGGGTGAATGTAGCCTGCTAAACAATGGCTTGGGTAGCCAGGATAATCGCTCGCTGCCGCTGCTTCTCGCTGTGCCATAGAAGGATTCAGTCGCGGCGATGCCTTGATCTACTTTCGTTACTCTTGGAGTTAGGAACCCTAAAGTAACGCTAGAATCTCGCTCAACTTTATCACGAACAGTAATCCATTCTGTCGTTTGACAGAGGACTGCATGGTCGAGTAACTAGTCCCATTACAGGTCGAAGAACTCACGACAAAACAGAAAATTACTTTTTCACCGCCATGTTTATCGTATCCTCGTTTTCGATCTTACACTTGACCCC
This sequence comes from Hanleya hanleyi, assembly GCA_036873755.1. Classification (NCBI taxonomy): domain Eukaryota; kingdom Metazoa; phylum Mollusca; class Polyplacophora; order Lepidopleurida; family Hanleyidae; genus Hanleya; species Hanleya hanleyi. The sequence continues at coordinate 74,908 of JAVTVY010044936.1, forward strand.
ATTCGGAATCGATCAACCATTCGGAAAAACAACGGAAATCAAAGAAGTATAGCAACAACAGCCTGACTATTAAAAGAGGGAATTTCATTCGAATTGGATTTGAATGCTGGAATATTAGAGGACATATTCAGTGGATAAACAGCCTGTTCGAAAAATAAAGACGTAAAAAAATTTCCGGCGACGATGTCAGTTGTCCGCCTGCCTGTATACGTGTTGTTGTTGTTGTTGTTGTCCGAGAAGTCGAAATCCGACGTTGGATTTATTCGGCAACTACTGAACGGACAAATAGTTTTGATCAAAATATTAAAGTTTAGAAAACGTTTTCGCTTCAAATTTAGGAAAAATCGTATGAAGCTTCCAGCTTGCGTCACATTTCCCTTTCCTATTCGCCAGGCAAATTTGCCCTGAACATGCACAGGCTTAGTTTATGGATATTCAAAACTATATTTTATTCATCACCACAATGGCTAGTAAGTTTTTCATCGCTTTTCTCCGTGGCATCTACAAGAACCTGTCTTTCAAAACGTGCCATGTGGTACTGAACCGCAACATGAACAGCGTGCTAAGTCGGCAACCGGTCTATTCGTGGGGTGACTTTTCATCGAAGCAAGGCCTGTGCCGTAGCTCTGCAGGGTCAAATTTTGCGGAGTTGAAGATGTAACTTCCTATTTCCGGGAACTACGGGGAGACTCTTCCCTTAATTGTTTATAATCCTGTATGGAATGGTGGAATATGGTCAACCGGATTCCAATCCTCCGAAGAGCTGAATCCAACCCCTGGGCACAGAGAGATGTTTCCTCCCATACTCCGTAATGTAGACATAGATCATCTTCCATGGTGCAGTGAAACGGCTGGTTGTTCACCGACCGGTACTTTCAACAGATTCGCATTAACCAACAGACAGTTAATGTCGTTTGCTAAACAAGTTTGAATATCTACATCTTCATTATGGTTCGATTGGCGCTTCAAAGTTAGGTTCAGTACATTGGAGGTGTGGCAGTCGAACGATACAATTTCATTTTCATACTCAAAGAGCTGGCGATATTGTATGTGATAATGGTGCGATGCCTGATTCAATGTCGACATTTGCATTCATCACACAAGGCTAATTGACAAGTGTACAACATAGTGGGTGAACACTACGGGCGAGGGAAATGAGAGAGAGAGAGTGAGTGAGAGAGAGAGAATTAAGGTGTAACGTCGCATTCGTCAATATTTCAGCTAAATAGCTACGATAAAGTATTCAACTCAACAAACCAGCAATCCAGAAGTAATCAACACAACACACCAAAAACATGTACATACATTGCAACTTATACAACAAAACGATTTCACCCAAATAACCTAATAGTCTTTTTTTCCCGACAAAAAAAAAGATCTAAAGTAGCTGCTTGATAAAAATAATCTCTTACAATCTTAGAGAATCTATACAGTCGATCAGAATATGTTTCACTGTGAGATCTTCGTGGCATGGAATACACCTTGAGACAGGTTCCTTTTTTTAGTAAATGTTCGCGAGTTAATCGGATATGGCCGATTTTACATCGCCTGATCATGGTTTAATCGAAACGTTTCTGGCTACTCAGATGAATATATCCTATAGTTTTCTAAATGATCCGCTGATAGTTCAATTGTCTTAATTATCACATTCCTGCGACCATTTACATCGAACGTCGATCTTGGATTTAGATATCTATTGTCGTTTCAGTAACATGGCATAAACTGATCATAGGGCAGACAACCCCGTATGTTCGCCAATTTGCATATTGACCTCCGCCTCTTGAAAGAAACTGTGAATAAGATCGTTCAATTTAAGAAATAATGTTTTCATAGGCGTGCTCAATGGCTATTTTAGTTATTTTAGTTTATATCTTAGGGGCGAGGGCGAAGCACACCAACCGTGCGTAAAATAACCATTGAGCACGCCTATGAAAACATTATTTCTATTCTATTGCACTACTCAAATTGACTATCAATAAAGATCATAATGAGGGGTTTTAAACATATTTTCGATGCTCCCGTCTCGGTTGGCATCGTGCCAATGTCAGTGGACCAGCTTAATGTGGTCTCTCAAATGGGGAGTGATAATGTCAGCTGTGTGGAAATAACGTGGATATATGCCTATTTGTGTCGCTTTGTTAATCAATTTCACTATGAAACCAACAATTAAACATTAGAAAGAAAGGAGATGGTACGATAAGGCGGAATTTTGGTCTATACGTGGTGCGGTTGAAATTGAAAAACTAAAATGTCCTCAAAATAATGGTGTTTTAACGTAACGACAAGAAAAAATATATGTACGCAATATGTAAAAGTTCTAGCTCGATTGCGTTACCACTGTAGTCATGACATGAAATTGAAATCCGCAGCATGTGCTATTTCGTGAAGAAATGGTCTAAATCGAGTCATTTAAACACACATTTAGACACGAAGGACCCCTTGGACCAAAACGATTTTCCAGTAGTGGAAATATAATGCCATCGCACATCACCAGGTTCAATGGCGTTTTTGTCTAAATGTGAATTTAAATGACTCGAGTTAGACCCATTTTTTCACGAAATAGCACATGCTGCGGATTTCAGTTTCATGTCATAACAATAATCATGAAGCAATCTAGCTAGAACTTTCACATATCGTGTACATACATTTTCTCTTGTCATTACATTAAAACACAATTATTTATAGGACATTTTATTTTTTCGATTTCAACCGCACCGCGTGTAGGCCAAAATCCCGCCTTATCGTACCATCTCCTTTCATCTTGTAATTTATTAGTTTGTTTCATTCGATTGTTACTTGTATGAAAGCAGACATCCCTTTCCTCATTCCACATCCACAAAATCCAATTTTAGTGTATGTGAAATTAAATTAGGAATGTATGGAATAACATAATTGTAGTGTCGAATGGGTGAGAAAGGAAGGATTCAGAGCAAATTCCATGTTCCTGTATTTCTGCCGCATACAATTTGACCACTGAGCAAATATAATGAACTTTATCTAGCATAGTTAATCTGTTAACCCATCTCCCTAGTATAATCCGTGGCGTGTCCTACTCCTCCTCCTCCTCCTCCTCCTCCACTTTACTCACTGCTGCACAGCGGGTCGCACAGTATAATCCGTGGCGTGTCCTACTCCTCCTCCCCCTCCACTTTACTCACTGCTGCACAGCGCGTCGCATAGTATACTCCGTGGCGTGTCCTACTCCTCCTCCTCCTCCTCCTCCTCCTCCACTTTACTCACTGCACAGCGGGTCGCATAGGTGTGGCGCGGGATAGGCTGGGGCGAGAGGCCTGAGGTTTTCGCTACCTGAGATTCCATGGGCCAGGCTTGCACCCTACAGTAGAATGGTTCGACTGCGCATGCGCGATGAGTAGTGCGCGATGAGTAGTATAGAAAGGGCACACAATCTCTCTATCCCTATAAACTAACCCATGGGGCGAATGAACCCATGGGGGTGAATGAGCCATGGGGTGAAATCCGTGGCGTATGAGGGTCGGCTCATGTGGGTTTCACTTCTTAAAGGTCAGCTCATGTGGGTTTCATTTCTTAACCGTGGCGTATGAGGGTCGGTTCAGATCCCCTGGGGTGGGGACATGCCCCTGAGGGCAGCGGGTGGGTTCAATGAAAGCTCATTTGAGTAAAAGCTGAATATAAGCATATGGTGGATATATATTCCAGTGTTACTGTTGATTTCATCAGAGAGAAAATTACCTTATGAATTCGCCAATTTGCCTTTGACTTCAATGACCTCCTCCTCATTACAACGAACTAGGTTGTGCTGAAACTTTTATTTGATGCCTGCTCCGATATTGCTATATAGTTGTGGTGGTAAGCTCGCGTTCAGTTATCAAATTATTTGTGGACGATAGGCACATATGGGTTTTCTGGGCTTGAATTTCGCATTCGTTAATATTTCCCGCAAATCCTTCCCGAGCAACACAGATTGCATCCAACATTAAACCTGTAGCAACCAGAAAGCTATCGGCAATGCTTTCAGCAATAAGAGATTTTCATAAATTTATATAAAGGCTATACTGTTATTTATGTATACAACACACAATTTGACAATGACGCGGATAGGATACCAACATTTTACAGCAATTTTCCTTGATGTCTTTGCAAAGATGAACATATGTGAAACTAGATTTTGTGCTAGACAGATAACCTAATAATAAGAATTCCATCTCAACAAATCTGGCTTTACATTTCTGCGTATATAATTGAGAGCAAACAATTTGACACAATCTGTCACACACACACGTATATTTAGTGCAGATATGATGGTATTGAAAACTTCCAAATTTGTGCCTAAACTTAAAACGTCTGTTAAATTATACAATGTGCTGGTAGAGAAAACTAATTGGTCTGCTTTCAGACCTTGGAACAGAAACATTTAAATTAATTTAAATGTATATGACCTTACTTATTTAACTTTTAGTCTTCATGTACTTTCACTCATTTCTAAAGTAGGTAGGACTAAAGGATTTGTTTTTACTCAAAATAAGTTTTGCACTACCTAGTTCAGCAAAGAATTATTTTACTTTCTCTTATCGTTAGCCAATCATTCAGTCTTGGTGCAATTCTAAGCTCAAATAGAATCGGTCACTTTCAAATTGCGAGACCATAGTTCCGTGTTCAATGGAATATTACTTGGACGTGCCGTGAAAATCACCTGATACACTGGGAGTATTTTGTGATAGCTGTTCACTCACATCGAGATGCCATTGGTCGGCAGGAAAACTTTGGCATAGTCAAGATGTTAATAGGTGCTGCGCTCCTCAGATCAAAACAGAGGATTCTAGAATAAGGAATTAAAATAAGGCACTATCCTGAATAACAGTACTTGTACCATTAACCTGCTTAATGGCTTCATTGTATTTCAGGATGTTTGATCCAATGTATAACTATCTCGTTTCCGAGACTGGGCTCTTCTTATTATTCCAATGACACAGAGCAGGAATCCACTGGACAGGCAAAGTGAACCAAGGATGTGCATAGGAATTCGGTATCCTCCTGTGAAGTCTCTCAACCAGCCTAAAATTGAAAGGAATCATATGGATCACAAATAAAATAATTATTAGACCGGAATGTATCTTATTTATGATACCTTCCCTAGACCGGAATGTATCTTATTTATGATACCTTCCCAGTACTTTACAGTCAGAAAAATGGGTTTGAACCAACACCCTTTTTCTAGTCACCCTTTCAAGTGAGCTGATAAACAGTGTTGACCAAATCCAGCAATACAAAATTGTGCTTAAGTCAGTTCAATGCCAAATAATGGTTGACCAACAACGCGCAATGTGATGAAAAAGGCTAAACACCATAATTTGGTATTGACTGATTAGTGCAAACTGGAACTCAAAACGGAAGGATGCAGATGGATCAAATCACATCATATGTTTAAGGATATCGTTGATCATGTGTGCGCATGGTATCAGAAAAAGCAAGCGTACAGCGTTTGCAAGCCTGACCGGAGCCCCATTCGCCAAACACCATTTTTAGGGTGTTGGGGGAAGCTCAATGCCATAATGTAACGCTGGTCAGTAGTGCGGACCACACCCAGCTAGGTGGCTAAGGAGTTTACTGAGATACTTTTGAAGAAGAACCTAATGTCTTATCGGTTCCACGCTTTTCATTATACGTAATGAATGTCTTAATCTAGAAAATGAAAATTATCAAGGGACCCAATGTAACATCTACCGTATTAACAGTTGGGGACTGCTGGACAATATGAGAGGTTTTAATATAAAGTGAGTAACGGTACTCACCTACCAGTGGACTTCCTATTATTGTCCCGAGTCCAAAAGCACAAAGGGAAACTCCAACGGTCTTAGGAAGGATATCCAAGCCGAAGAACTCGATCAACAATACGCCTCTACTGGTGTAGTATATCCCGATCTGACACCCGACAACAACACTGAAGATGACATGGGACCAGAAATTCAAAGCCAGGAACGAAAGATTAGCCACCAGTCCTAAGATGACCTGGGATATCATTACAATTTTGTATCGCTCAATCAATCCCAAGTCTCCTAGCCAGCCATTCAACACACGAGTGCCCAGATCGCTAGCTCCGATTATGGACAATAAGATAGCTGCCTGGCTATCTGGAATCCCGACGTCTTTAACGACAGCAGGGTAAAACTGAATAAGACAATTGCTCGTTAATGCTGAAGAAAACGCGAACACTTGAAACAGAGCAAAAGCTGGATCTTTAAACAAAGCCAAGCCAAATACTTCGCGAAATGATACTTTTTTATGCGATCGTATGGTGTTGATTATGAAAAAATTTCTCAGGGTTTTCGAGAGGAATTGAAGAACGGAATTGTTTTCATCTCTATTTAACAGTGAAGATACTTTTGCTCTAGAGACTGACACGAATCTGTATTCTACAACAGTGTTATCTGTATTTCTATTACCAGTTTCTGGACATGATACTTCACTCATCGCTTGGCTTCCAGAGCAAAGAGGAATTGATGCAATTTTCGGGTCATTTAGTCCAGATCTCGTTTCTTCATGGCGACTTTCTTCTGAAGTAGATTTCACATCATAACCAACAAAATCATAATCCACAATTTTGCAACTCAAATCCAAAACATTTCTATTTGGATGACTGATATCCCCCGTCAGTATCGTAGATCCGAGTCTTTCCTCATTACACGTATTATAATTTTCGATTGGTTCAATTACGGACAAGCTGGGCTGCCTATTATGTACACTTTCTGATTGCCCTTCTTTGAAATTTTCATCCCCATTTGCATTCATTCTGTTCTTTATAGTGTTAGTCGAGGACGCTTTAGACGGATTGGGAACAGGTCGTATTAATGCTGCACAAACGAAGGAGTTTAGGAGAAACGAACTTGTGATCAACAGTGTTCCACGGAAAGTGTACTCATCAAGTAAGAACCGTATTACTGGTGGAAAAACAAGAGTTCCCACGCTGGCACCAGCCATAATAATGCCATTTGCCAGGCCTAGGCGTTTTTTGAAATACTTTCCTGAAACTGAAACACTCACAGCCGTTCCCATTTGTGAAAATGCACCTGCGGTAAAAGATAGCAAACAAAAAATGGTCAGTAATAGTTTACATTCTTTTCTGTATTCAGACACATTCCAAGTGTAACCGTGTCAATTTAGAAGCTGTAGATGTCAGAAAAGGCATTTTAGGCCCATAAAATTTAATAACAAATAAAAATGGCACCTGCTGAAATGTCATCCATATCAACGAGTCTAATTTCTATTTGTTTTAAGGTCTATAGAGGACAAATTGTCGAAGGAGAAACCCATGGAGTTGAAATCTTGTATAATTACCACATGCACACGCGTTTATGCGATATACGAGCCCACAACTTACATCATTTACATATAATTTGAAGGAATAAAAGTGTTTTAAATTAAGAAAGGATGGAACTTGTTTATGCATTTCAGTATTCGGACCTACCTAGGCCAATGCCTAACACCACTATATGCTCTATACGTGTGGCGAATGAGGTTGCGAGGAAGGCAAGGGCCCCTATAAGTGATCCAATGACAACGAGACCCCTCTCCTGAAGAATTCCACCAAAGGCAGTGCTTAAAAGTATGGCTGAAACGATAGTGATAATTTCATATTCAGAGTAAATGGTTTTTATAACAATCTGGAAATTCAATTTCGGATTATATAATTTTGTCATACAGGTTTCATAATGACAACCGATGTACAAAATAGTATCAGCCAGTTATTTGGTCAAGCAAAGTATGTTTGCAGATATATACTATTTGAGTATTGCTTCTGGTAGCAAAATAAATTTCTGAAGTTTTCAAATTGCTTTCAAAGTAAAGTAGTACATTCCCAGAAATTTATATGGTTAGATTTACCTGTATATTATAGATACATCTGTCAGAGTTTTGATTCCCATTTCTTGAAAGGTGACTACCAATGATTTGCCCTGGTACAGCTCTAAAAGAAGAAATCTTAGCAATTATGGGTATCTTGCCAGAGGATCTCTCTTGTGATAGCTTTCCATGCCGCAAAATCGCTAGTTTCAACGTTGGGGAGAGTTCAACCCCCTTTTTGTATTTAGTTTTGTTGCTAGGATGAATCTTTCATTAATTGTTAAATCAATCCAGGTTAATTTTGCACTCACTTGGTGAATATTTTCTTTTACTGTACATGAATTTAACTGGCTGAAAACTTAAAAGCGTAGGGCTGAGGAGTGGATACACCTTCTAGGTGCCTGTTTCTCATTTTTATCGCAACAACTGCATGAAGGAATAATGAATAATCACCCTGTGTTGTAAAATAAAGTAGCTTTTTGTCCAATTTTACCCGCAGGAAAGCAAATAAATTAAGAAAACGACAAGAATATCTGGTTTCTGGTACCCCACATCGCCGTCATTTTGGATAGTCCTCTGTTCGGGGGGTTATGCACAATAGTCTGAAAATGACCCCGATACGATACGTTACTAAGTTCCAAAGATTCAGCTCTCTATCATTAAAGGACATCGCCAGTAATCTGCTTGTCATGTTGTTGTTGCTACTTGAAATATCTAATAATTAACTAATACTATGGCAAGCTGAAATTTCACACGTACAATTTAGGATGTTTTGGTGCAATAGTGTTGTGAAATTTCGCGGTACACAAGATTTTACTTTCGAAAGTTCCTAAAACCAATATTTTCAGTAGCATTCTAGGACTGCCCGAATGTCCTGTTTGTCACACAGTTCTGAAAAAACTGATTGCTGTTTAACTATGAGCATATAACGATATGACAAGATTATATGATCAATTAAACGCAACTTTAAGAGGGCGGTGGAAAACGATACCGGTCTACTTTGTTGCCTAACTTGATACCTTGGAGATTTTTGCAAAAATATATATAAAGTTTCAGATGGTATGATTTGTTTATTTCTACATATCCAATCTGTTGCAACAGTGACACCAAATATGCAACTAGAACAATATGTTACTAGTCTAGCCCTTTAAAACATAGAACAAAGGTAGCTTGCATATTTGTATTCTATGTTTATTTCTTGAATACACATAGTCGTATAAATGGAAAAGTAGCATGTAATGGTCAAATTTTTAGTGTGCAGATATGTTGTATGGTTTATAGCAGAGGCATCTCAGAGTTTCCGTTATCGAATGGCTGTTGAGTATTTTTTATCAGTAGTATAAAGACTGAACGTTAGTGGACCTTAAAATTGAGACATGGACTGCGAGTTGTGTGTTTCTTTTGCGGTAAGCTCTGATCCGGTACATCATGATGTTGTAACGTTATTTGCCCTGTGAAGAGTGCGATACATATTGATCTGAAACTGATAGCCTATATCCTAAACTATATCAGTTCACTTCTGAGATTTTAATCTTGAGACAGGTATAATAGCTAAAATATTACAATAGCAGCATGCCATCTGTTTCAAGGTCAGGAACAATAAACGTCAGCTGCAATTACCAGAAATGTATATTCACATTTTCTTCTTTCATAGCTTACTAAGACAAAGCATTGTTAGTCACATTTCAAGGGACGAGGATCGAAACTCTGACAGATGTATATAAAATATACATGTGAATATAACCATATACATTTTTTTGAAATGCACTACTTTACTTTGTAAGCAATTTGAAACTTCCCGTTAGCAGTGAACTGTCAATGGTGTAAACATATGACTGTTTTTTAAAATCACTGCGGTGTTTATATGTAAATTATATTAGAATAAAAGAAATCTGAAACATATCCGACTCGCATCGATTACCAAGTACAGTGTGGCAGGATGGAGATGGAAAGCCACCAGTCTTTATTATGCAAAACTGCAGAGGTTGGGAATTCTGCCGATTTACCCTCAGCCATTGATTAATCTTTCCTTGGATTACACAGAGAGAAGGCCTACCTGCGAGAAGTACTGATCATTACTTATTAATATGGGTTAGGGGGTAATCACAATTTGTCAGGTTATCACCATTTGTTGGTGATGATGATGATGACCATCACAGGTAATGATGAAATATGGTAATGGCTCTAACTCATCACCATTTATTGTTGAATCTGTCTTGGCGATGGCTCTTATATTTTTTTCTGGCGGTGTTGTATGAACAACTATTCGTTGTATTTGGCTGGATGTTTCTGAAGCTTTGCGGGAGTATTGATGATGCTTCGAACACACGTGTCCCTCATATCTATGAGATCAAATATTAGGTTTTGCCATATTTAGGAGGATTATTCGCCATCAATTTCACAGCCAGAAAAATGGAGATGGCCCAACATCCTTTCTTGTTGTTGCGAGTTGGGCAACACCATACACTGGTGTTGAGAAATGGTGTTAATCGAATCCAACATCAAAACATTGAGGCAAGTTTAACATCAAATTATGGTTCCTTTGATAGGCATTTAGAAGTCGGCCTATATAACACAAGGCTATTCTATATGGATAACAACTTCTTTATAGCTGTAGATCCTACGTTTCCTTGGAGATACTTCCAACTTTTTCAAAGCTAATGGAAAAGTTAGCTTTGATTAAGCTGGAAGTATCTCCAACCAAACGTCAGCTCTACAGCAATAAAAAAGTTGTTATCCATATAATATCCTTATGTAAAATAATTGGTGTTGGTCAGCACCAATGAACGGAATATAAAATGGCTGAACAACATTTTTTGGTGTAACTTGATATGCGCTAACACTGGCTCAACACCAAATAATGGTGTTGGACAACCCTAATAACTCATCACCATGTAATGGTGCTGTTCTGAACACAATTTTTCTGGTTGTGTTCTGTAGTGACTTTACTAGCTCGTAGCTAGTGTAGATTTTCTTTTATACAGTTCAGGCTTTAGGGAGATGGAGCTGGAACTGATTTCAGAGATGGAATCCCGGTCGTAAACACCCCGTTACATCTGCTCACCTGTTACCGAATAGGATATCCCAGAGGTCATGAAGAGAAGAGATGCTATGGAGGCCGGAGCTTCAAACACTTCCATCAACTCCACTAGGACAATTCCAAGGATATTATATATTCCCACGCCTAGGGCCATGACCATCATCGACGCTAAAACATAGACAAGGGGAAATTAATCAATCGCACTATAATATCCGGCTCTTACTTTTTCGTGGTCAGCATATACGATAGATAACTTTATGTCGTTCATGGAAACGAATATCTCAGTTTAGAGTAATATAAGATTTTACCACTTTAGGTGAACATGAACCGGAAGAGCTGCCCCCGTTGCTGAAATATTCAATCGAGGGTGACGCCAATTAACATAGGATACTAGGGCTATGATTAAGCAATGAACCTTGTGGTTACACCGCTGTTACACATAGTGAATATTATGACAAAGTGTGACATGTATCCGTGAAGCGAATCTAAAAGGGATGACGGAACACGATTTACAATACAAATATCATATCCAACATTCAGTAACCAGTCTTATTTCGTTAATGATTTCCGCGCCTGACGGAATTACGTGGAATTAATTTATCACCCATCTGTGATATTTGTCATTAAACTTGAAAAGCTTGAAACGAAGAATAGCACTCGGAAAAAACTGTTCGAAGACGTTGATTGAAATATTCAAAATGATCTAGCAAAATCTACCGGGCGCAGAAAACTGATTTCGTGCGAGTCCGTCAAATGGCAGGGATACACTATCACACACCCGCTCTGGTCATGATAAAGATCGATAACTGTATATGTATAAAATTGTAAGAATTTCAGCTACAGAATGGTGTATAAAAATGCACAACTTATTACAGTTATGTAGGAAACCGGACCTAAAATTAATTTACGAACCATGAAACATGCCCAACATGAAAATTGCGAAAAATACCCCCAGTTCGGCCCTTGGAAATTGTATGACGTTCCAAACTGAGAGATGATTGACTACTACATGATCGAAGAGAATGTCTAGAAGATTAAAAATGCTTTGGATAGGTCATGGCCAGCTGGTCTTCATCGTTATTTACACCGAATGATGAAAAAATGGAAACAGCTCATCCGCGGGGGAACCCAGATTTATCTCCATTGATATGGTCATTCAAGCCATAGTGAAGAAAAAACTACATAATCTCACAGGTTTTTTTATTAGCAATTAAACTTTGAAGTGTAATGTTTGTAACAAAATTTAAAAACAAAACAAATTTCCAATTTTACAATTAGCTCAGTAGGGGGAAATTTCTCATTATACAATCTCACTAGCCAAAAATACGAAACTGTGAAATGATTACAAGCGTCTAGTCCGTCATTCATAATCCAGCCGTCGTCCATTAGAGAATATCCGCGTCCATAATCCAAAGACCTATTCCATTTTCCACATAACAGTATTAGCACCAAATTCAAAAAGACAATCATAGTATACATAAACATAGGCTTGTTTCCTGCAAGATAGAAGCGGTCAACAGTTTTCAATGATGCCGGCAAGGCATCATGATGTTCCAAAAAATTTGGGCGAGATAGCAAGATGGCCGGACTTAGTTCGGGAATCGTTTCTATATTGAATGTTATATTTGTGGATATTAGCGGATGATCGTATATTACTAATAAAAATAGCCTTTCTATTTCAATTATCGAATAGCACATGCTCACGAATTAAACATCGAGAATATTTGGATCGTCACAAATTTTGTCTGAAGTGCTCATCTGCACACGTGATCAAATGGAACAAAAATATCCATGCGCCCGGTTTGTGTTTTGGCTCAGATGAGACGTTTGAACTGATCTGTCATCACAGCTCTCGAGCTAGCGTATCTAATTCCGCTTTAGCCGGTGCTAGGGGCCGATACGATAAAAGAGCGGCTGAGATACTAAGGCTACGTCCGAGAATCCACCGTATTCTCGGGTATGAATGTTATGCTATCCTGTAGAGTCATATGGTTGCTTTTTATTCGCCAGACGTCGTCAATTTTTCCCATCTCTTGCAAATCGCTCCAATTTATTACCTGTATATGCTAAGATTCTGATGGTAGACTGTTAGTCCCCGAGGCCCGCCCTCTGTACATGTCTCTCGACAAATATATGTAGGTTTATTGTTTTTTGGGGAAATTTAAACCGTACGACCTCGGATATTACAAGATAGTTTTTCTGGGTATTCTTGCATTTACCAGGTTTACCCCATGTTAACCCTACCTGGCCTGGGGCGGCCATTTGAGTGCTGAAACTTTATACTTTATAATTTATCATATTGGGGTCATTTTGAGCCCATTTGCATAACCCCCTGAGCAGAGGATCATGGGTAAATTCAAGATGGCGGCCACGTGGGATACCAGAAAAGTGATGTTTTTGTCACATTTCTTCAAAATTTTTGCTTTTCCGCGATGAAAAGTGGGTAAAAACTATTTTATTTTATCACATTAATATTTACTAATTTATCATGCAGTTTTAGCGGAGAAATTGCATAAATAAAAAATTCGAAAAATCCGACCGAAAAATCGACCAAAAAATGCCGTTTTTGAAAATGACGTCACTCTGACGTCATCAAAGCGGCCATCTTGGATTATTTTACATTTTCTGGTAGAGCTTGATCCAAGGGTATAGTGTCGTAAGTTTCAGCCCCCTAGCTCAAGGGATAAGAAAAATAATTAGGGGGGCCATTTCGCCTCCCCCCAAGGCCTGGAGTCCCAAAAAGCCCAGACCAGATAGGGTTAAGGCGTTTACTCCATCGGACATCCATTATCATCAGTCCTCTTTTTCTCTCTTCGGTAACATCGGATGAGTTGTTTGAGCTGATCTGTCATCGCAGATCTCGAGCTAGCGTATCTAATTCCGCTTAAGCCGGTGCTAGGGGCCTAGTGGATACTGCATAGTCCCCACATGAACATCTGCAATAAAAGCCACCGTATGCTCGGGTATGAATGTTAGGTACCGATTGATGCTGTGCTGTGGAGTCATATGGTTGTTTTTTAGTCGCCAGCTCTCGTCAATTGTTTCCACCTCTTGCAAATCGCTCAATGTTATTACCTGTATATGGTAGGCTTCTGCTGGTGGACTGTTAGTCCCCGAGGTCCGCCCTCTGTACATGTTTCTCGACAAATATATGTAGGTTTATTGTTTTGGTGGGACATTTTAGCCGTACGACGTCGGACATCACAGTTTATTTTTTCTGGGTATTCTTGCATTTACCAGGTTTACCCCATGTTGAGGCGTTTACTCCATCGGACGTCCACGATGCTCACCCATTAACATCAGATGACTTGTTTGAGCTGATCTGTCATCACAGCTCTCGAGCTAGCGTATCTAATTCCGCTTAAGCCGGTGCTAGGGGCCTTGTGGATACTGCCTAGTTTCCACATGAACAGCTGCAATAAAAGCCCGGTTGAAATACTAAGGCTACGTATGAGAATCCATCGTATTCTCGGGTATGAATGTTAGGTACGCTTTTTTTGTGAGGGATGCTTTCCTGTAGAATCGGTTGCTTTTTAGTCGCCAGATCTCTTCAATTGTTCCCGCCCCTTGCACATCACTTCAATTGATACATATATATAGTCGACTAGATTGGATTAAATTATATTTTATTCACCAAATTACCATAAAGAAAAACATATTCAGTGTCAATCATATAAGTGGAAGAAAACAAATATATATACTATTTATATAATAACATGAGATTGACAGTTGTAGAAATGTGGTTGGCGGGAATAAAGCCCAGATGGGCTTGTTCTATCCCTAGATATTTAACTAATTAGTTTGAGCGAATGTAATAGGTGAGTGGAGCCAAAAAACTACGCGATGTGTACACAGCTCAATACGAAGGATCATCAAAATTGACTACATTTCTCAAGAAGATAGGATTTAACCTTTGACTTGAAGAGTGACGAGGAATCAATTGTTTTTAAGTAAAATGTTTGTTCCATTCCCGAGGACCTGAGCTCTTGAGTGTAATAAGATAAGTTGGAATAGTGGAGTGGTCTGTAGAGATTAATGTTACGGGTTCTTGTTTGGTGTTGATGAATAGCATATTGCCTGGTGAAGTAGGTCTGGTAGATGTTTGGTAATTGGTCAAGATTATATAAAAACTTGTGGACATGAATTAGTCAAGAATATTGGTTCAGTGGCAAAATTTGCAGGGAGATGAAAATTGGAAGTGTATGATCACGTTTATTGAAAAGGGATACAATCCTTACAGCACGCTTTGGTAGTAGAAATTACGGATTTAGATGGCTTGAGTACTTATTTCCTCATAGAATATTTCACTACGATAGATAAGGAAAGATCAGAGAGTAATAAAATATGTAAAATGTTTTCTTATTTGTTTTTTATGTGATTAATTATACCTGTGTTTCTCGACACCTTCCTGCAAATATAATCTATATGATTTGTTCAGTTCAGAACATCACTAAACAGGATGTCAAGGAATTTGAAATTATTCACCAATCCAATATTTGTTCTAGAAATGTGCACAAAGGTCAAGGGATCAGAGGTATCTATACATTTTATTAACATATATTTGTTTTTTTTAATGACGGTTAGAAGAAAACCAGATATGGAGTTTGTCTAGTTCGTTAGATGTAGTGTCTATGAGATCCATGATGTTTTCACCAGAGAGTACAACGCTAGTGTCGTCTGCAAAAGGGATAGTCATGACTAAATCATAAATGTTATCGATATCATTGATATACAGGAGAAAAAGAAGCGGCCCGATGATGGGTCCTTGCGGCACACCGCACGTAATTAACTCAGAAGAGGATAATGCATTATTATATGAAACACGTTGTTGTCTGTTTAAGGGAGAGAAAGAGAGAGAATAAAGGTTTAATGTCGCGTTCAGCAATATCTCAGCTATATAGCGACGATCGAACAAAATTCTAAGTACTAAAGCCAATAACTTAGTAATCCAATTAACGATTAAACCATACACACATTAAAACTTATGCAACAAACCGATTTCTGTCAAATAACCCAAGATACAATCCTCCGTCACCCGACTAAAAAGATCTTTCAAAGTTGTCGCTCGATAAAAAGCATCTCTTACAATCTCAAAATCTATGCATTCGACAAGAATATGTTTCACATCGAGATCTTCGTGGGATGGCATACACCTTAGGACTGGCTCTTTTTTCAGTAAATGTTCGTGAGATAATCGTGTATGGCCGATTCTACATCGCCTGATCATGGTTTGATCGAAACGTATCTGGCTGTTCAGATGAGTATGGCCTACAGTTTTTTTGAACTCATGAAGTTTGTTATTATTCATAGCATCCCATAAAGATTGAAACAGCCGTCTCACATAAGTACAGATAGAGGGTCTGAAATCGCTATATGAGAATTCAAGAGGATCTACCTCATTATCTAGGGATGCCTTAGCCATTCTATCAGCCTCAGTATTACGTTTGATGCCAACGTGACTAGGCAACCAACAAAACACAATATCAATCTGTTGATCAAATCTACAGTCATGTAGTTGTAGAATATTCAAGATAGTGGGATGAGTCGAAGTTTCATTTTTATTCGCTTGAAGGCATGACAGTCAAGAATGAGAATATGACATATTTTTTCATTTTAGTGGACCCAATACCTTCTAAAACCAACTATATAGCTTTTGCTTCTGAAGTGAGTGTCGAACTTTTACTCAGTAGTCGACAGGTTTTAGTGCACATTGTACTCTCTCACCATTTTTAGAACCATGTGTACAAATAGCCTGATGCGATCTGTATTTCTCTCTCAGAAAACCAAATTCCTGTGTATACAAGAGCTGGCTCGTGTCATAGCTTCTAAACAAATTATTTGATGGGCCCCTGAAACTGTAATGATTTAGTTTCGACAGGAGAATATTATGGTTTACCGTATCGAAAGCCTTCGATAAATCAAGAAACCTGACGATGCTATATTCTTTAGCCTTCTTTGTCATATCTAGCCTATCAAATAGATAGCAGGCAGCAAGGGCTGTAGACTGATTTTCCCTAAAACCAGACTGGCTCGAGAAGATAACATTATTGATGTCTAAAAATTCTGTGATCATATTTGCTGCAAGTTTTTCAGGAAGTTTGCTGAGGCACGGAAGGGGAGAAATTGGTCGGTAGTTATCAAGAGAATTAATATCTCCAGATTTGCAGACCGGAGTTACTTTAGCTGCCATTAGGGAGCTAGGAACAATACCTTCAGTAATGAACAGATTGAATATGTGACAATGATGGTAAGAAACAGAGTCAGAAACTAGATTTACTAAGGAAATGCGTATGCCATCTAACCCCGGTGTAGCTGATTTCGTGCTCATTATTGTAGATTGTACATCACAGGGGTGCACAGTGGAAAATGCGAAGTTGTTTAAAGTAGGAGTGCCAAAGTATTCATCGAATTTATTCGCTGTGTTCGGAATTTCTGAATCTAATTTTGAGGTGATAGTGTTAAAGTGTTCCTTGAATTTTTCTATCTGAGGTTTCCGTTGCATTTATATTTATAGACTGGGGAACGGTCGAAGCTTTTTAACGGCGCATTAGCTTGTTCAGAATTTTCCATGTTTTTTTGATGTCGTGATGATGTTCATTAAATTATAAGAGTTTATAGATGGATAGATGTTAAAATGCCGTAAGTTATCCATGGTTTGATAATTCTACTTTGTTTTGCTGTTTTTAATGTTACAACTGGAAAACAGTCATTATATACCTGGTTAAATATCCTCAGAAATAAGTCTAGTGCACAGCCAGTATCATATGCAACATTGCTGACATCATTCCAGTCTGTATTGCTAATTGTTGTCGTGAAGATTTCTTTCTGTTCGGAAGTAATTTTACGAAAGGAGACATTTTGTACTGGAGGCCAGTTGAATGGATGTGATTTTAGAATGTGAAAGATGGGAAGTGGTCTGTCTTCGTAGAAATTTAGAAAAATGTTGTCAATTAATGTGGCAGATCGGGACTGGACCCGAGTGGGTTTAGTTGTTTGGGGAACGAAGTGATTAGATTTAATGTTTTCAAGAAAAGTTTTGGATGGACTATGGGGATCGGTTTTAAATAAATCTACGTTAAAGTCTCTCATTAAGATTACAACACATATAAGGGAAGTGGGAAGAGGTGCCGACATATTGACAGAGCCACATACATTTGTTTTTCTCTTTTTGAAACGATTGTAGTATTGACATAAGCTTTTCATTAAAATTGTTAAGGTTTTTTCCTGGAGGACGGTAGAGAATACCCATAAGATACTTGCAAGATGCATGGTTGATTCCAACAAAGAGAGATTCATATTCTCCACTCTCGTCAATGCTTGTCAAGTCTTCTCTAAGCTTGCAGGTTTGTATCCTCTCATCAATGAAGATAACTAGGCCCCCACCCTTTGTCTGCATCTAGAGGAGAAGTATGGTTTATAGCCAGGTATGTCGATAAGCGATTCAGTAGTAGAGTTCAACCAGCTTTCAGAGAAACCTAAGACCGAGAATTTGTAATTTAAGACCAGAGTTATGCATGAAACCGGTTATCTCTATTTGACGTTAAAGCAGACTTGTTGCATTCAAATGTAAGAAAGGAGGTGATTCAGCAATATCGGAGATATTTCCTGTATGGTCATTGAAAGATCGATCAGTATAGTAATTGGATTGATGGGTGGAGATACTAATCCAATGCGATATTTCGTATTTATTGTGATCTACATTTGTTGCACTATCTTCGATATCATTCAATATGATTGGATTGAAACATATGTTCTCAATTTCATTTAAAGTCAGGTCAAAGGTGTGATCTGTTTGTATCATCAGATGATTCTGGAATATGGCTCTCGTCGTAAAATGGAAGGTAAGGCATGAGGTTCGGGAATGGAACAACCTCAGAGGAGATTTGATTATCCATTATCGTTTAGGTCATTAATAGAAGTTAAAAATATTATATCTGTAGTCATTATTGATTTCATACAGGTGTACACAACGCTAATCATATATGGAAATAAACACAACGTATATACACAACAACAACAATATACGACATATATACAATAAATGGAGTAACAAGAACAATTGCACATTACTGTTTACGAGCTGTGGTACACGGCAGATAGATACCACTTAGTGATAAAGAAGTAGCAAATACTGTAAAGATTGATTAATAAACACATCCAAAAAGAGCCATAAATTATATCAGCTCAGGAAACACCTGTAAATAGGGTAGCCTATTTGTAAAGTCCATGTGAGATGTTAGTCAGCATTTCATATCCTTTATGCTAAACTTGGATGGAGTTTGGATAGAGATGTATTGGATTCACAGTGGGTATTGAATATATTTATAGTGACAAAGGCTTGACCAACACATTTGTATGTGTATTTTCAGGTCCGACAAAATCAACATGCAAGATGGAGATACCTGATTACACTGCTTTCAGTTTTATGGCTTGACCAACACATTTGTATAGTGTATTTGACAATTTAACATTTAACAACACTGTTTAGCACTACACCCACAAAAACACAAGTGCTTGATACAGATATGCAGTGTTTTAGGTCCGGTAAAAACAACAGGATGGAGTTTGGATAGAGATGTGTTGGATTCACAGTCCACTGCAGTAAAAGAATAGAAAAATAAAAATACAGTTAGACAAAAGTGTTGGATTCACAGTCCTTGCAGTAAAAGAATACAAATATGAAAATACAGTAGAAAAAGTGTTGGATTCACAGTTCTTACAGTAAAAGAATGCAAAAATCAAAATACAGTAGAAAAAAGAAGAAGAAAATAAATAGATACATAAATTATCCAGTAGCTAAGTTTAGATATCCAGTTATGTTACATACATCCTGTGATAAGTAGTTTGGGCCTTACAGGCAACACAAGCGTCACATTTGCCATTCTGTAGCCAGTCGCCTTCCATGAAGATTTTCGCGTCCATGATAAAAAAATACCCAATTCATAAGACAATATTAGCACCAAGCAACGGAGAATTTCTGGGCTACAGCTAAATGTACAACTTACAGTCATTCTTTGTCGGCACTGTAATATGGTTACGGTATACATGTAACTTTGCCGCTAAAGTAGATATCATTTAGAATTGTATCTAACATATTCTCTTTTTATCCAAGAAATGTCTCTCAACAAGGGTGAGGCAGCTTGCTTTTCAAAACTATTACCCTTGTGCCAATATGTTATTTCCTTATTTATTGGTACTAGTCGACGTCGAACGAAGGGATATTGTGGTAGTTCTGCGAACAAATCACCCCAACAATACCAAACTAAACAGTCAGATATGGAAATGATTCAAACCTACCTGTAGCAGCTACCCAGGCCCATCCTTTATCCGGGGTTTTGTACATGTACGGATCATCACTAATGTGCGCCATCTTTTCCCCTTTCTTTGGTTCCTTTTCTGTACTTTTGTTTCCTCTTAGCTGGTCTTCATTTTCCGCCAACATCTTTACTCGCATGCAATAAACTAACAGAAGTATCTGAAGTATTCACACGGTCTACTGGTGGGATATTCATTGGCACGTCACAAATATAATTTATGTTTTGAATAAAATATGTCCATGACAATGCGTTAGTTTATATTTTTGTTCCTGCCAACTGTTATTGTTCATGTTTGAATTCAATCAATCATCATTAGTATCGTCGAACATCTTCGTCGTAAATTTTATTTTCATTTGTATATTGAATTCTGTATGTTATCGATTGCTTTCGCGTTGACTGTCGTTCTATTAAATTTGACGTCATGGCCATTATCGACAATATCTTGTATCTTTTTGTATGCATGTAAGCAATATGTAAGGTCACAGGCACTGTAGTCACGGACACCTCCGAGTAGAATTAAATACATCCCGTATTTTGTGACTGTTTATGTCTGAATGAGGTCGCCGTTGGACCTTTTCACCTGTATCACGTTTATATCGCCATCTATTTAAATCTAGTATGCAATGTCTTGAACGTGGCGTTACATTCGATGGTCAATATAGCCTTCCGTCGCTCATGAAGAGCTTAAATTTGAGCGCAAAATGGAAATAGCAAGCGTCAGATCCGACATTCAATATTCATCCGTCTACGATTAAACGACTAAAGGGTCAATAATCGAAAGACCTATTTCGCATGACAAATGTTTATGGAATAAAAATAATATAAAGCTCAAGATGGTTTCATACGAGACAGATGCTCTATAAAATTCTCTAATGCCAGCCAGGCATGATGGTATTTTTTACATAAAAAAAAATAATCACTGACCATTATAATTTATCCAAATGAATTTTCAGGTCGTTTTCCAGAGTATGCATCTCAGCCGCGCTTTGATTGTGGTTATTCAATCAAAAACATGAAATGTCAAACACATGATATTTGGACGGCCGAGCCCCGGGTTGAGCGAAATAAGATACAAATTACGATACATAGCACCTGAGACATGACTCTCAAAACTGTATCAAGATAATAGTCAGAAAACTCCTAACTATACTTTTTCTCATGGCCAGTATTCTTTCATCCAATTGAAATCAAGTCATTTTCCAGAGAATAATGTATCGCAATCGCGTTCTGATTGTGATTGTTCATATCAACACCCTCAATATATTGCACCATCCAGTACTGGGGGTTTATCTTCCACGTTACGATGGTCAAAGAGGCGTAATCTTAGTTTTCGGGGTAAACTAAGCATAGTGATAATTTCCGGTCCCAATTACCGCCTATTACGAGGAACAGGCTTGGGTTTATATTGATACATTTATACAATGCCTGACTGAATATTACTGCTAGTATCCTTGTGTGAGTAATGTCCTTCTGTTGTGGACGCGAGAATTATTCATGGCCGATACGTGGCTACCGAATGTCTGATCTGACACTTGTATCCACATCCATTTCACTTTAGTGAGGTGGCTTAGCAAAAAGATCGTGACATGCTGGACCAAAGCACCAAACTTGGCACATCCATCACCTGAGGCATACAAAACAATATCAGAAGGGGTGCCCATCACTTTGGATCATGTGACGCCCTCTGGCCCCCAAAAGGGCATTTAACCCTATCTGGCCTGGGTTTTTTGGGACCTGTCGTGGCCTGGAGGCCATTCTCTTACTCCTTGAGTTACATGTAGGAGGCTGAAACTTACCACAATATACCCCTGGGTCAAGCTCTTCCAGAAAATGTAAAAAAAAAAATCCAAGATGGCCGCTCTGATGACGTCATTTTTTGGTTGATTTTCCGGTCAGATTTTCCGAATTTTTTATTTGTGCAATTTCTCCGCAAAAACTGCATGATAAATTAGTAAATATTAATGTGATGTGAAATAAAATAGTTTTCGCCCATTTTTCTTCGCGGAAAAGCAGAAATTTTGAAGGAATATGACAAAAACATCAATTTTCTGGTACCCCACGTGGTCGCCATCTTGAATTTACCCATGATCCCTGCTCGGGGGGTTATACAAATGGGCTCAAAATGACCACAATATGATAAACTATAAAGTCACGGGGTTTCAGCTCTCTGTTTTTTGTCGTTCCGGAGATAGCACAGAAAGTTTGATAAAATGCCCCTAATTTGATTTGTTATAAAGACACAAAGTGCTAGCTTTAAACAGTTGCGAGCCCCAGAGAAAAGTTCATTGGGAAAAGGGGGGCGGGGGGGGGACTGGATCTGAATCCACTAAACACAATTGATCCTCCCCTTTCAGTATCATTTTTCTTACAGTGTACATGCACAACCGGCATATAATTAGAATAATGCACGGGTACTGAACCATGCACATATATATGTAATGGTCTTGGCACCCAGTGGAATATATTAGATGTAGTTTTAGACAAAAAAATCAGCTATTCATCTCTCAAACTTGAAAGTAGAAAGATTGAAATTGGAGCGATAAGCAAGCGGTGGGAGAAATTGACGACGTCTGGCGACTAAAAAGCAACCATATGACTCATATCAACAGGAAAGCTTCCCTCAGCACCAAACATGCAGTCCCGAGAATACGGTGGATTCTCGGATGTAGCCTTAGTATCTCAGCCGCGCATTTATTGTAGCGGTTCATGTGGAGATTATGAAATATCCACACAGCCCCTACCACCGGCTTAAGCGGAATTAGATACGCTAGCTCGGGTGCTGTGATGACAGATCAGATCAAACAAATAACGCATCGAATGTTAATGGGTGAGCGTTGAGAACGTGTGATGGAGTAAACGCTTCAACATGGGGTAAACCTGGTAAATGCAAGAATAACCCAGAAAAACCAACCTGGCCAGCCTTGAGTATGTCCAGCTTTTCTCCCCATTTTACGAGACGGAAAGCTGAATCACAGTTCAAGTTTTACATGAAAATAGGGGCGATTGTTTCCTTTTACACAGGCGATTATGTAAACTTAATTGGTTTAGGTGGTTTCAGCCACCCCACTTCCTTCTAAGAGAATTTTTCCCTGGTGATCCAAAATGAATAAACGTTGAGAGCTGTAACTTAGCGCAGTTATAGCTTATGATATTGAAGTTATTTTGAGCCTGCAGCATAATACTCGGAGCAGAGCATCACGAGTAAATTGAAAATGGATGATATTAGGGTGTAACTGGAAAGTTCTGTTTTCCTCGTATTCCTTCAAAATTAACCCTACCTGGCCTGGGCCCCCCACCAAATATTCTGCGCTATCTCCGGAACGACAAACAATGGAGAACTGAAACTCCAGGACTGTATCGTTTATCATATTGGGGTCATTTTGAGCCTATATACATCACCCCCCCGAGCAGAGTATCATGGCTAAATTCAAGATGGCGGCCACGTGGGGTACCAGAAAATTGATGTTTTTGTCATATTTCTTCAAAATTTCTGCTTTTTCGCGATGAAAAGTGGACAAAAACTATTTTATTTCACATCACAATAATATTTACTAATTTATCACGCAGTGTTTGCGGAGAAATTGCATAAATAAAAAAAATCGAAAAATATGACCGAAAAATCGTCAGGAAAATGGCTTATTTTTGGAAAATGTTGTCATCATGGCGGCCATCTTGGATTTTGTGACATTTTCTGGTAGGGCTTGAACCAGTGATACAGTGTGGCAAGTTTCAGCTTCCCAGCCTTAAGGATAATAAAAATAACGAAGCTGTTGGGAGGCTAACTATTCTTTGAATAGCAATATTGCCCCTCAGATGCCCTTTTGGGGACCAGAGGGCATCACAGAGCCCAGAGCAACGGGCACCTCTTCTGATATTGTTCTATATGTCTCAAGTGATGGGTGTGCCAAGTTTGGTGCTTTGGTCCAGCGTGTCACGATCTTTCCAAAATATGGCCCTAAGCTACCTCACTACTTATAGTAGATCTCATGTTTGTTTACAGGTCTGTCAACATCACTTATATCCGTCTGTGGTGTCATGTGAATTCTCAATACGCCGATATTTTTCCGCCATCATGACATGCTATCGTTTAACCCAGGAGACTATTTCGAACTGATGAAAGCTGGCATATTTTCATGTATAGTACATGTATAAAATTATGTCAATTATCACCAGCTCAGTATATTCTCATGGGCTAAAAGATTGGACAAAGTGAAATTACACGAACCATGCAGTAGCTGATAAGCTGAAATCAACGGTCACTGCAGCGACAGGCTCTTTTTTGTTCTCTCAATAATGTGCAAAAGGCAGATTCGCATGGTATTGCCACTTATACATAGCCAGCACTAATCACAAATCCATAAAACTAGAAGAGTCTAACGATCACTTAGACTTGGCAGACTTGATGGCCACTGTCAGCCTTATTTTAATGCTTCATGTGACGTAAGATATAAAAGCTGCGTATAACACTCTCCAAATTTCCACTTTATGCCGATCGACTTATAAGTCGTTATAATCGGCAATTGTCGGCAAGTTGCATTGCAAATATTTTCAACTGTTGAATCATGGAAATTATTTGACGCCCACATGCAGTCGCAGTCTGGTAGTACACAAAGACACAGTGACCCAGAAATTTAAATATTGCCAATTTGCCGTCTGTGCTGACATCGGAGTCAACTTTTATTTTGGAAGATCCAAACTTCTGCCAAATGTAGGCCAACTTGTACTTTCGACTCATTTTCTTTACATAATATTTCGATATCGTACATGGACAATAAATCGTTTATTAAATTACAATCGGGTATGGCCGTAGTTCAGTCAATTCAGCTTATCTCAGTTATGTTCTCTTGTATAATTAAATAAATGTATCAACTTAGGTTAAGTAGTATTGATTACACGAGGTTTGCACCATGAGTGTAGAAAGAATCTGATTAACCGAGTGCTTATTTGCATATGAATAGACATCCTGGATAATTCTAGAGAGATGGGGAGGAGGGGGGGGGGGGCAACAAGGGGATTACACAGAAACACGTGCTCTGAACATGCTCTTATATCGGGAAAGGTCTTCGAATGGAATTTCGTTCTCCTATTGCGGCCCCACGAATACTCCACCTGACGGGAGAGGCTCATTCCCAGCTGTAAACATCAGGCGATATTCGAGAAAAATTCACAAGATAAGTCGATCTGGACTCTCGCAACAACAGACGAGCTAATTGTTTTGGCGAAGCGTAGACTGCAGGAAATCTCATTTGGAATATATTTTACACATCTAATAGTACAATAAAATGTTTGTCAACGATTCCCTCCAAATAATTACTACAGCCGCAGGAGACCTTTAGCCGCACATGTAGTTGGGTACATAAGCCAACTGTAAAAGCTGATCGTCTGGGTGATACCGTAAATAAATAAGGGGATATATTTAGAAATTAGTATAGTGTGCATAACTGACAACCAGCAAATAATTTGCTTACTTGGCAGTACAAATAAATCAACCCAACATCGATTTTGATTATTTTCAATTATATGTAGTTCAGACTCGAGTAGTGTGAAACACCTTACTTTCGTTTTGGCGAAAAAAACTCTCATGATTCATTGCGCCACCTTCGGCGATTCGAATGGGGATGCTGGAGTTTCCAAAATTGTCTTCCCTGACAGTTCATCAGTTTCCGCTAGGGGGCAATGCTTTCAACTGAATGCGCTTACATGGATAACATGCCGACGACGACACTCAATACATCGTTAGACACTTCTAGTTTTATGGACTTCTGCTAATACAAACGCTCGTGCTTAGGACCCAGGGCGCCTCGTCATCACAGACAACGGCTACAAAGCGAATTCACAAATTAGGAGTTCCCCCACTTTCTTGCTCTTTTTACGCATGGTATCATTTACGTTATCCAGTTATTGTGGATACATTGCCTGGAGTCGCTACTGAAACCTTGTGCCATGAACTTTATAAGATTTGCCTAATTGCAAAGACTATTGTTGTCTTGTGCGAAACGCTAACCGTCAAATACACGACGGTATCAAATTAGATACGCTTTCAATTCTGGTAAACTGTATGTTGTATATGCACGGCGGTAACCAGTATTTCTAGAGGGGGTTCGCGCCAGAATGGAAAAAATGTTTAACTGTGCCCTGCAGTCCAATTTCCATAGCACCCATCAGGACATGCAAACCACAACTTCACGTAATTAGAGCATTTTCACAGCAGGCGAGAGGACGCAATGCTGCAGTGAAAACGCACCAACTGGAGCATTGACCCTTGGCTTCCGGCGTAAATTTGTGATTCGTACTTTTCCACTCCCTTCTATGCCTTCCGTATCGAGAATTATTATATCGACAGTCTGATGTGTAAACGTGCTGCCATAATACGTCTAATTGTTTAAAAGAGTTAGTACACGCGTTTTTCGTGAGCAATATGCTTGTCAATGCTTTCATCACGTTACTAACTATGTTTTGTTTCTTTCATTTCTAATTTCTTTTTTTTTCTATTGAAGAAAGGGCACTTTTGTCAAAACGAGGGCCCCCGCAGCCCCCCTACCTGGCTACGGACCTGCGACGGACATTGCGATGGCCTTCAGCTTTAGCTTTCCTTCCAATAACATAATTTCGCATGGCTTAAGTTTTTCTTCTAATAAAATCATTTCGCATACTTGTTCTTCCTTTTCGCAAGAGATCGTTCAACTCTACGTCCGGTTCTTGTCTTTTATTGGACAGGCAAATAATTTCGCCAGCATGACTGCAGCCAATCTCATATTTACATGAAGAATTATCCCCACTTAATGAACTTAATGAAATAGTGTCATCTGCTCTGAATATTCTCAACGCCATGCCCTAAGAGTAAATTAACGTCACATGTACTACCAGCTATAGCTTTCACATTGAGGCTGAGCCGTTACAAACTGGATTCGTTAGGCCAGGCCAAACTACGTTCTTGTCAAGCCGAGCTTCAATGGTTCACAATAAGAGGCAATTGGTACGTAACATAAATTCTGGAGTGGTGAAAGTCTTTTTTGACTTCAAGTTTCATTAAATTCAGTATCTATCTTGGATGTTATCAAGAGATCTGTCGTTACGAAACATTCCTGTTATCATTTTGTACACGAAATGGAATGTACGGAAATGTCCTTGTGATTGGAGAGCGTAGAGCTGAAGCAAACTTATACACTACACCACGAGGCAAGTATCTCTTCCCCAACACAGACTCCTCCAACAACCTCTCAAACATTCTGATGCTCTCCTTATCGCTTGGTCATTCGAATTTCGTTATTTCTTCTGTATATAATGACTGCTGGACAACGAAAGGCTAAGATGCTTTAAACTCCAAGAATTTATAATGCCATTCCTTCATGACCATGAACAATACACAAAACTGACGAGGGGTTGAATCCCCTCAGCCTCACCCTACAAAAAAATCATATAGGGTCCTACGTTTTGAAATAGGATACTATAAGACAGAAAGTTATGTAATATAGGATCATACAGGACAGAATTACAACACATATAAGGGAAGTGGGAAGAGGTGCCGACATACTGACAGAGCCACATGACCTCACAGTATAGTCTTCTGGTTAACCTATTCTAAAGCACAAACCAAGAATCTAACGATTCGTGATGTGTATTGTATCTCAGGTACGCTTTAATTGTACCTGTTCATGTGGCAACTTGGATGACATGACCACACGACCCCTAGCACCGGCATAAGCGGTATTAGATACAAATCTAGAGAGCTATGATGGAAATGCTCTGACAACTCGTATACTGGTAATTGGTGAGCTGTTTCGCTGTGACAACTCGTACATTGGAGATTGGTGAGCTGTATCGTCGTCAGATGTAAATGACGGCATTTAACACAAAAGACTAGTCTGTAAGGCCCGATGTCGACCCAGCATCAACTTCCCACAAATGCCAACATATATCAAAGACCAAAAGGTCTGTACAGGGGGCGGGCCTCGGGGACGAAACGTCCACCAGCAGAATCTCGCCATATACAGGTAAAAATTACAACACATATAAGGGAAGTGGGAAGAGGTGCCGATATACTGATAGAGCCACATGACCTCACAGTATAGTCTTCTGGTTAACCTATTCTAAAGCACAAACCAAGAATCTAACGATTCGTGATGTGTGTTGTATCTCAGGTACGCTTTTATTGTACCTGTTCATGTGGCAACTTGGATGACATGACCACACGGCCCCTAGTACCGGCATAAGCGGTATTAGATACAAATCTAGACAGCTATGATGGAAATGCTCTGACAACTCGTATATTGGTAATTGGTGAGCTGTTTCGCTGTGACAACGCGTACACTGGGCATTGGTGAGCTGTATCGTCGTCAGATGAAAATGACGGCATTTAACACAAAAGACTAGTCTGTAAGGCCCGATGTCGACCCAGCATCAACTTCCCACAAATGCCAACATATATCAAAGACCAAAAGGTCTGTACAGGGGGCGGGCCTCGGGGACGAAACGTCCACCAGCAGAATCTCGCCATATACAGATAAAAATTACAACACATATAAGGGAAGTGGGAAGAGGTGCCGATATACTGATAGAGCCACATGACCTCACAGTATAGTCTTCTGGTTAACCTATTCTAAAGCACAAACCAAGAATCTAACGATTCGTGATGTGTGTTGTATCTCGGGTACGCTTTTATTGTACCTGTTCATGTGACAACTTGAATGACATGACCGCACGGCCCCTAGTACCGGCATAAGCGGTATTAGATACAAATCTAGACAGCTATGATGGAAATGCTCTGACAACTCGTATATTGGTAATTGGTGAGCTGTTTCGCTGTGACAACGCGTACACTGAGCATTGGTGAGCTGTATCGTCGTCAGATGAAAATGGCGGCATTTAACACAAAAGACTAGTCTGTAAGGGCCGATGTCGACCCAGCATCAACTTGCACAAATGCCAACATATATCAAAGACCAAAAGGTCTGTACAGGGGGCGGGCCTCGGGGACGAAACGTCCACCAGCAGAATCTCGACATATACAGGTAAAAATTACAACATAGAGTACAGATAATAATTGCGTAAGATGGGATGTTCAACATGTAGGACAGATTTCTGGGAAGAATGAAAACATGTACGCAAAATCATGTAAAAGCAAAAAAATTTAAAACACAAATGTGTCATCATGGTAAGTATCTTCTATTCTGTATGATCCATATGTATCTTCAATTAATTTAGATATAATGACGATCAAATTTGTATATACCAATGGCTCGACTTGGTCTGACGAATAATGGTCAAGGATGATGGGTTTGACGTGCAGCCGCCAGTTCATTTTTTGCCGAAGGTTATACAGGTGGTGTTGTCAAACATTCTCTTTTGTGCAGCTTCTTTCTTCCAGCATTTAGCTGAACACACGGTCTAATACTGATATGGTATTATTATGGTTAAGACGCGTAGGCACCGCTATGGTATGAGGCCATTGTGTACACAATATTTTTCCCCGGCAGGTAACTTTGGTAACGTTCGATCTCATCTTTCGGATATGCACTGCTTCTTACACTGGATTTCTTCAGAATTTACAAAGCTGTCGGATAGTTCAATCATGTTTAAGATGTGTTTCAATTAAAACATTCATAGTGCTGCTAAATTCGCGAAAATAGTAATTATGACAAATACTCTTTTCTATTAAGGCCAATGTCACTTGATTGGTTGTTTAGCATGACCAGCCCTCATCTATATTTTAAGGGAAAATAATTAAAATAGATGAGGGATTTATATTTCATGAGTAAAACTTATTCACTTTCTCCATATTCGTATACAATTGGTTTGCAATTTAATAATTAATAATAAATAATTATAGCATCTATCATGTGTATTTAAATAATCAAGGTCATGCCAAACAACAAATCAAGTGGCAATGGCCTAACATGATGAAGGCCTCGTTCACGTCGGTTTTCGAAAAATGCCCGGCAGGATCTCAGCAGTCGGGAGAGTCGGGAATTAATGCGATTCGCGTCGAACAACGGGTTTCGTTCACTAAGAAGAGTTTACAACATGCGCCAGAATGCATCAGTTTACTCAGTCACCATATCTTCTTTGATATTATATTGATTTTTCTTCAAGCTGTTCAAGCTGTCATATTATAGATATATACTGAAAATCCATGCAAACGGCTATACGGAAAACCAAAAGCAGACGAACGCGCAATTTCAAACGCCCGTTTACGCTGTTTTCAGTCACTTTAATCTTGTAACAAAACGGCACCAACAGCAACTTCACTAGCATCTACAGCCAGTTTAAAAGGTGAATCATAATCTGGTGCTGAAAGAACTGGCGCGCTCTTGAATATGGCTTTCAGGTTTTCAAAATTCATCGGTCCAAACAAAAGTTACCCTCTTTCTTAGGAGTTGAGTTAAAGGCTCAGTAATATCTGAAAAATTTGGACAAAATTTCCTGTAGTAATCAGCCATACCCAAGAAACGCATCAGTTGTCTCTTACATGTTGATCTTGGAAATAGCGAGATAGCACTAACCTTAGCATCTACAGATTTTACCTGACCCTGACCTACAACATGCCCCAAGAATGTCACACGTGCATGTCCAAATTCACTTTTTCAAAGGTTGAGTGTCAGCTTGGCGTCACTGAGCCGATTAAACAGTGCGCGAATTCTCTGTAGATGATCTTCCCATGTATCGCTGTAGACAATGACGTCATCAATGTACGTCTCACATCCTTCCAAACCGGAAGTAACACGGTTGATGAGACGCTGGAACGAGGCTGGAGAATTTTTCATTCCAAATGGCGTAACTTCGTACTGGAACAGATCCTCCGGAGTGACGAATGCTGATATCTCCTTCGCACGATTTGTCAGTGGAACTTGCCAAAATCCTTTCAGAAGATCAAACTTTGACACGAACTTGGCACTTCCCATTTTACCAATGCAATCGTCAATGCGTGGAATAGGGAATGTGTCTGTTTTGGTCAATGTGTTCACCTTTCTGTAGTCAGTACACATCCTGTAACTGCCATCTGGGTTTGGAACGAGGGTACAAGGTGAACTCCAGTTACTGTTACTTGGTTCAATTAAGTCATTGTCCAATAAATACTGAGTCTCTTTTTTCAGATAGTTTTGTTTAATGGGATTCAAACGATATGGGTGCTGCTTCACTGAATTAGAATCTCCGACATTGACGTCATGTGAAATTGTATCAGTCCGAGTGGGGATATCGGGAAACAAATGTTCATATTGACTGAGCAGAGTTCGAAGTTCTTCTTGACGCGCTGGTTCAAGATGACACAACTTGAAATCCAAATTAAGTAGAATGTCAGAATTCTGTAATTTGGCCGCTGTCATGGGCTCTTCACAAGTTTCATTATTATCAGGGTCAGAACTAACTACACATACAGGCTGTACAGTACTGTTAGTGCTATCTCTGTCCATGAATAACTTTAACATATTTACATGATATAACTTTGTTTTTACGCCTGTCAGGAGTCTGAGTTACATAATTCAGGTCACTTAATTTCTTTTCAATGACATAAGGACCATAATATCTAGCTTTAAGTGGATTACCAGGAATAGGCAGAAAAGCCAGTACCTTCTCACCAGGTTTGAAACTTCGTTTAAGGGCATGTTTATCATAGGTTATTTTCATACCTTTTTTTGCTGACTTTAAATCTGACATGGCCAAATCATGTGCTTTAGTCAACTTGGTGAGCAAGTCCGGCACACATTGTAAGAGACTACATGAGTCAAGATCACTGTCTAGGAACTTTTCCTTCAGCAGTTTAAGTGGTCCTCTAACTGTATGACCAAAGACTAATTCAAATGGACTAAAGACTCTTGAACAAACAGTCTAACAGCAAACAATAACAAATGTATGCCTTCATTCCAGTCTTTCTCAGTGTCAAAACAATAAGTTCTAATCATGTTCTTTAATGTCTGGTGGAATCTTTCTAATGCGCCTTGGCTTTCTGGATGGTATGCAGATGATTTCTACTGCTTTATTCCCAATTCATGCATGACTTGTTGAAAAATCCCTGACATGAAATTAGATCCCTAGTCAGACTTATCAGACTGGGGTAGGCCGACAAACTTAACTAAGGCCTTAACAATAGTTTTTGCCTTAATATTCCGTTAAGGAATGGCCTCGGGGAACCTGGTTGAAGCACACATGATTGTTAACATGTATTGATTGCCTGACTTTGTTTTTGGTAATGGACCAACACAATCTATACTCACCCTACTAAAGGCTTCCCCAAATGCAGAGATTGGTTGTAGAGGGGCCTTTGGTATGGTTTGGTTTTCCTACCATTCTACATGTGTGGCATGACCTACAGAATTCCGCAACATCTTTCTTTAAATTTGGCAAATAGAAATGATTTAGAATGTTGTGATATGTTTTGTTAACACCTAAATGGCCTGAAAGAGGTGTTTCACGGGCTAGTCTGGGGATATCTGAACGATTTGACTTTGGTACCACAATCTGATACTTAACTGCCCACTTATCATCAGGTGACACATCTGGCGGTCGCCATTTGCGCATAAGAACACCATTCTTACAAAAGTAACACACAGGCTCTTGATTTACATCCCACACACCTACTGCCCTGTCAAACAACTTGGAAATGTCCTCGTCACGGGTGTGTAACACGAGAGATATCAGCTGAGCTAACGGCCCCAATTGCCTGTCAGCTTAGAGGCTAGCTTTCGTGTGGTTTCAGCACACACGGCGAGCAAAAGTTTCGCGAAATTGACTTCAGTTCCCGCATAACGTCTTCTTCAAGACCATTTTGAATAGTCGTGCGTATGAATCGCGTGAAAATAACATGCGATTCATTGGCCGGTCCAAGAAAGCTGCTGGGCTGTTGGCTTGCGTTCGCCGCACACGCTGAGGATTTGACCTCGCGAGGCGAAATTATCAAACAAGTTTGATATTTTTTCCCCGGCTTCGCGAAGCCAAAAACTCACCAAAAACTGTCCGCACACGAGAGCAAGCCCCTGAGCTGACAGGCAATTGAGGCCGGCAGCTCAGCTGATAGCTCTCGTGTGAGCCGGGCTTTAAAACTTGGGGGGAGGCAGGAAGACCGTTCCGCATCCAACGCCTATGAAGTAGCAGTTGAGTTGCCTCCCTCATGTATATCCCTTGAGACAAACAATGCTAAAAAATATTGCTACCAATTCGGCGGACAACCTAGCCTCTGGCTGCTTGTTTTACTTAAGCATCTTCTGACACTTCAAAGGGGACTATTTTGATTGTTGCCCACCTACACAATTATCAATAAACAATTATTACCAACCAATACAAGCAAGACGACGACATAAAGCATTTCTGTTGCATGCTCGACGGATTTGCTTTTGGTGAAAATTGTAAATTCCACTCTACGAACTTTGATCTGCTTTTAAATGTGCTATATGTTGTCTTAGTGACAGTAGATAAAAAAACCGTACCTTGAGAAGTGTATGTCATTTTAGATTTTATTTGATTTGTTTTGTTTAAATCTTTGATCATGTATCTAAGAACAGGCTATACGGAAGAAATAAAAGATCATAAAATATGAAATAACATTGTCTTGAGATATTATCATTTACCATGTTTTATTAATTTTCTAGTAGCATAGAAAGTAATATTTGATGGGGGTTTTGTCCACTGGGGGTTTTGTCCCCTGGGGGGTTTGTCCGTGGGTGTTTTGTCCGCTGGGGTTTTTGTTCTGCACTCTTTGGAGTCTTTGGGTGTTCTTGCCAACAAACTGTTGATCACACTTCTTACAGGAAACTAAATAAATGCATTCATATCCAATTATTTTTAGGATGACACTTTCTTGATAAAGCACAAATACTATGTGCTCTTTGTGCTACCAAGAAAGTGGCATCCTAAACAAATAATTGAATATAAATGTTTACCTTCTTTCTACATGGCATTAGTATATATATAAATGAATGCAGTTTGCAGTAAGATCAACATACGAATTTACAGAATATGAATTACCAGTTAAAGCGGAACTAAATAAAGCCTAACTTTTAAAGAGTGGACACGGTCAGACATCCACCGTGTCCACACTTGAAAATATATTTTCAAATATTACATGTAGAATTCGGTGCTAAACAATCATCAAGCGTAATGTACATGGTTTGATGTCGTGACCTTGCTTTGCTGTCAGAAATATATCTGCCATTTGGATTGAAAATGATCTTAGTGCATTTCAATGACCCTCGAAATCAGCTTTCTCTACTTCTAGTAAGAAATTAAAAGTTTGATTTTAGTATCTCCCAACTCGACCACCCCTGTATGTTCAGAATAGTTTCCTAGGAACCACGTGACTGTGTCGGCTGTGTACTTTCAAGACCGCCATTTTGTTTTGCTCCAATGAACGAGTTGCGCAAGAGAATGCGTAAATTAGGATCCCTGTGCATGCGCAACTGGAAGTGCACACAAACTGGAAGTCTCCAATATTTGCGCATGCACAAGAGCCCTAATTTATGCGTTCTCTACTACTAGGGCATTTTGTGGACACTTTTAGTCTAATATATCAGATTAAACATGTTAAAACGAAGGAATTGTTTCTTGTTTCGCCTGAACATTTTAGAATAAATTTAAGCTCTCTTGCAATGAAAAGATTTGTCAAATGTGAATCCGTGACATTATCCCCATCCGACATTTTTCCCAACGACATTATACCCACCCGACATTTTCCCCACCCTAATATTCAATATGATGAAATTGCTAAGAGAGCAAGATGTCGTATTATCGCGTTTTCGGTTGTGAAAAAAAAAACAAAACAAAAAACAAACAAACAGAAACTTCTTTTTTTATATAAAAAAAAATTGCTGGACATAATCTAAAAAAATTGTTTAAAAAAATTCACTTTCTCTTTGTTCACTCAGCCTTTGAACACAGTGTGTAAGCCTGTCCGGCTGGGATATATTTATGACGATGGAACTGTACCTCTTCCTGACGCAATCGCCGATGACACACACAAACAATTGTCATCTTGGCAACATTTCAAGGCGATAGGAAGACAAGCAGAAGAGACCATCATGTGTTGGCGACACTTCTAGACCATAACTGAATAGTCAAGGTAATGGGAATAAATTCAGGCAAAAACAGCTATTATAGTGTAGCATGCTTCCACTCTAGCGAAATTTTGTGAAAGGATGGAATATTTCTCCATATAATATCACTTTTATAAGTACATAAAAGGCATATATTTATTCATGTATTAGTTCTCATTATTAATATGTAGAAATAAACGTGTAATTTTCTTCCACATTCTCAGCAGAGGTCGAAATGCAAAGCGCACTCATAACTGCTACTGTGCCCCTTTTCGATGTGACACTGTGCGCCTTTGTGAAGAGATAGAAACTCGCCCTGTACGACTTTCCGACGTGCTATCCAATTTCCCATGCACAATATGGATGTTATTTGTGCACATATCACTCTCCTTCTGAAATATGAATCGTCCAACAATTGAAAGACAGTAGTGTCAACATCGATGCTCCTTTCAGGGCAAAGATGGTTGCATGTCACGAGGCAAGACACCAATTTCTCTTGCATTTTACACTCATTCTCCTTTTTTCTAGCTAAAAGTAGTTATACACTATGGAGAAGATCACTAATTTGGATCTCCTCTACAGATGCAATTATTGTGATTTCAGTTTGCCAGTGCCTTAGATCACAACGAAACTTAATCATCTAATGTTTGAACTGGCTACGACTTCCATGTATAACATGCAGATTTCATTGATCTAAACTTGGATTTTAGATGAAGTCAACGCATCCAGTCGGCATTTAAAATACAAAAACGTGCATACAAATTGCCTGTATAACTTGAGCAAGTACGTCGACATCCTAAGTTGTAATCGAGAAAACCACTGGATTGACAAGTACGGTACATTCCAAACTTGGAATTTAAGATAGAAGGCAATACAATTTATACCCGAAAATGCTTTCACAATCCAAATTAAACATTTTACAAAGGTGAAAATTCAAGATCCAAAATTGTGCCAATATATCGAGATTGGCACGAGGTACGGCAATTTCCGAATTTGCGTCTGCAAGATATGGAAAAAATGTACCGATAAATATAAATCACGTGTAATTAAATTTTCATCCGGCGACACCGAAATTGAGAGAACACATTCCGTTCTGCACAACATATAAAAAAAAATAATTAAAATTACCTGTGGATGCAGTTTTTTACATGCACGGAGAAATTACGAAATATAACCTTTTCGCCAATATCAGCATATAAAAATATTGAGATTGGCCAGAAATACGATAGAGCATATCCTGAAGCTGGTGTTGCAGGATATTAAACAATAATGTGAAGTTATACATGTTTTAAAGGATTTTTATCAATATTTCTTTTTCTCTGGAATATGTGTCAGAAGAGTTAGTACTTAACTAAGAAATTGTTTTAAAAAATTTTCCTTGTCCCATGTGGGCGTATTTAAGCCTTTTTAATTAAAGACCTGTAGCTCAATTTCCGCCAGTTAACCCGTTAATGCGGGCAGTTGTCTGAGCTATATATTAAGCTGTGGATTTGCGATTACTCCATCGCGTATATTGTTGTATAATTAACAGAAAATGATGATCTATATACAGAGGACATAAATGGACATCTTGACGTTCACCCCACAACCGTTTTTCTGCTCGTTTGTACAACCGTAGGCGGCACAATACGGCATTTTGGAGTCAATTTACACTGCTATTTATAAGGCGGTAGTATTCTCGAGTCGAATTATGATGAAGCCCACAAAATCACAGTTCAGAAAAAAACCGATAATTGGATTTGTCACAGCTGATTAACTCTCTCCCAGTAGATAAATAAACAAATTGCTTATGGATAACAACTTCTAGTTTATTCAGGACGACGTTTCGATAGAGGTACTAGTATCGTTCTCAAGTCAATGACATCAATGATTGAAATTGTAGTTTATGGGCCGCTTCCCATACGAATTTCGCGGCCCATCAACTCAATGTTTTATTTAAGTTTCACGGTACATTTCTTCGTTAATTTAAGATCTTTTGCAGCACTAGGTATTAAAATAAATAATTAAATAATAAATGACAATGAGAGCGCAGAGGGAAATATAAATACAAGTAAAGAAGAGTCGCTATGTACAAGTTGGTAAGTCTGTTATTGGTTAGGTTATGCTGATAAATATGTGTTGTAATCGCGTGGATGATTCCTTTGTCTTGGTACCGCTTCGTACACACAAAGCCGTCCAGAAAAAAAATTGAGAGAACCAGGGCGTCTTCAGGATTTTTCGCGGTGACTTCCCTAACGACGCCCTTGGGAACAGGGCAGGTTCTTCCAGAAATCTGTGCCTGTATTTGACATCAAATTTATTGAAATTGTAGTTTAAGGGCCGCTTCCCAAACGGATTTCGCGGCCCATCAAATCAATGTTTTATTTAAATTTCAGGGTACATTTCTTCGTTAATTTAAGATCTTTTGCAGCGCTAGATATTAAAATAAATAATTAAATAATGAATAACAATAACAATGAGGAAATATAAATACTAGTAGAGAAGAGTCGCTATGTACAAGTCGTTAAGTCTGTTATTGGTTATTATACTGGTAAATATGTGTTATAATCGCGTGGTTGATTTCTTTGTCTTGGTACCCCATAGTACGCACAAGGCCGTCCAGATAAAAACTGGGAGAACCAGGGCGTCTTCAGGATTCTTCGAGGCGACTTCCCTAACGACGCCCTTGGAACAGGATGGGTCCTTCCAGAAATCTGTGCCTGTAACAGTTGCTTGGAGTGTGTATTGGGGTACAGAACGGCAGGTCTACGTCCTATATTGCGTGAAAGTCAAAGGATCATATTCTGTGTTGAAGCGTCAGTTCGGTGACATCTAAGGGGTAGCGTGTCTGGTGTGGTCTAGGGTCGAGTATTCTGATTCTGGATGTTCTTGCTGTGCGGCGTTGTCACTCAAGGCGCTGTTGGTATTCTTGTAGTCGTCATCCGTCTTCTGTTTCAGGTCTTGTCCAACTCGTCTGTGGTCTTCGGTGTGCCGTGCCTGTATCATATGAAATAGAAGGCTTGTAGTTATTCTTGTTTTCTATTGTTTTTCGATGCAATACTTTGATATATCTTCCTCCCAACAACAGGCACCCCCGACCGTCAGTCACATAATATAAATAGCAATATATAATTAAGTGAATAAATAGATAAACAAATGAATAGATAACTAAACATTTCGATAGATTCAGTACTAGGTGAATACACAAATAAACAGCTCTGTATTATTTCCGTAAACATTATCGTTTAATGGCCATAAAGAATTTGTAGGACAATGAGATAGACGGCCCTCAGTATCAAGGTAACTCCGCCATCACCATTTCCTATATTTTATGCCGAATACTGCTCGCTATATGCGATTTGGCCGTGTTATTGTTTCCATGAATTCAATTAGATTTGGCCATCGTTTGTTTTGTAGGACAGTGGAACAGACGGCCCTCAGTATCAAGGTAACTCCGTTGTTGCCATGCCTATTTTATTTCTAAATGTGTCTGTGACATTTTGACCGGATGTTATGTATGGATAGTTTATTATGGCCATAATGTTTTGTATGGCTATGGTGCACACGGCCTTCAATATCAAGGTAACTCCGCTGCAACCATACCCTTTGTTGAAGTCAGAAGAATGATTTGGCCTCTATCAAATCGTGTCATAGTACTTGGTGTACTAGTAGATGATTATGTGGGGGAAAAAGAAGAAGTAAAAAAATGTTGACTGCGCATGCACGGCGGTAGTATTATATACTGGAATAATAGCCAGCAGTTTTGATAAAATTTGACATAAAAAAGTAAATAAGCAGTATATATACAGTTCCTTGAGTAAATGTCAACAGTATGATACCAATTGTATTATACCAGGCGAGAAATATTTAATAGGACAGGATTAGACTTGTGGAGATGGCTGGATTAATTAACAAGGCTTCGAGGCACGGTGGGGTTTCTGGATCAGTAGGTCATACGCGCTGGGGATGAATATATACTGCTTATTTATTTATTGATGTCATTGACTTGAGAACGATACCTGTATCAAAACGTCGTCCTGAATAAACTAGAAGTTGTTATCCATATGCAATTTGTTTATCTACTTCCCAACTTCTAAATGCCACTAAAAGAAATCTCTCCCACTATGTAATCCATACTAAATTGCTACCTGTTATTAGCGAGCTCTCGCGTCTGTGACGTCACAGATTGGCGGCCACGCTTTCATTCCACAAATATGCATATCTGACTGGGAGCTGAATAGAGCTGCCAAAAAGGCTTAAAGGCTTTTCTTAGTTAAGTACTAACTCTTCTGACACATATTCCAGAGAAAAAAAAATATTGATAAAAATCCTTTAACAGGTAGAATTTACGAGGACACCCAAAATAAATATGCATTCTTCAAAAGATGAAAATACATATACTCGTAAATTTAAACCTTCGATATTACTATGGCGTAACCACCCAAAGGTTGTGATTGGAGCTGATTGGAATTATTCTGTGTATAACAAAATGTGGATCTCTATGCCAGTCAAAATGTTTCTTTAATAGGTAATATTTTATTTTGAGGAAGGATTATTTTTGGAACCTCAAACTGGGGACGATTCCTGGCTCGAATGTACTGCGTCATTTACGTCAATATAGAATTTACGAGGACACCCAAAATAAATATGCATTCTTCAAAAGATGAAAATATATATACCCGTAAATTTAAACCTTCGATATTACTATGGCGTACCACCCAAAGATTGTGATTGGAGCTAGGAACATATGAAAAATATGACCTATGGAGAAAAAAAAAGATTTTGATACAAATGTACACTCCGAATAATTCAAGCCAGCGAGTATCGTGATTTTCAGATAAGGCCGTGAATTGGTGTATACTTTCGTGCAATTCGAAGACGTTGAATCGAACCGAAAACATATTAAGAGTGCATGGCCATACCCATGCAGGATTAGTTTTATGCTTTGTCCCAATAGATTGATCAAGTTCCAAGAGATTGTTCAAGTATGTAGCTGCGGATCGGGGCAAGTTCTGTTATGTTCGAATGTAACATGAATATATTTACAGAGAGAAATAGGCGTCTTCACCTAAAATCAGCGATTTTGCAGTAATACTTAACGGCCCTGTCCTTCGAGAACCGTGATACTCAATGTCTTGGAATTATTCTGTGTATAACAAAATGTGGATTTTTATGCCAGTCAAAATGTTTCTTTAATAGGTAATATTTTATTTTTGGGAAGGATTATTTTTGGCACCTCAAACTGGGGGCGATTCCTGGCTCGAATGTACTGCGTGATTTACGTCAATATTTCGTACATACTGAGACATTGGCAAGGAATACAATTTGTAAAAAAAAAGAAAGAAATAAAATACTATACCGGCCGGGTACCGTCTGCGTGATAATTTTTGAAACACTTCTTTGTTCCTTTTGTAAGCACTGTAGTTTTGGTATATTCAGAATTTGCAATGATATAAAAAACAAAATCCAAATCTCAAAAGCAAAGCAACTTGTCAGCCTCGATGTTGTATTTTACATTATTGCGGTGATACGACATAGATGATCTCCACTTGAACATTTTGAGACACTTGGTGTACCCACACGCTTAAAACTAAAGTGTTGAAACTTACTCGTAAAGTGTTGAAATAAGCCTTTAAGTGTGTCCACAGGGACTGCTCTTTAAGTGTTGTCCCTGTCGACACACTTAAAGTATGGCAAGCCAAAGTGCTTTTATTCCCTATTTCCGATATCAGAAATTGAATTCCCGATATCGGAGATTGCAATTCTCGATATCGGAAATTGCAATTCTCGATATCGGAAATTGCAATTCTCGATATCGGAAATAGAATTTCCGATATCGGGAATTAGAATTTCCCATATCGGAAATTCAGTGACAATTTCCGATATCGGAAATAGAATTTCCCATATCGGGAATTCAATTTCCGATATTGGAAATACAGAATTTCCCATATCAGAAATTGTCACTGAATTTCCGATATCGGAAATGAAAGCTCTGGAATTACAAGCGTCTAGTCCGTCATTCATAATCCAGCCGTCGTCCATTAAAGAATATCCGCGTCCATAATCCAAAGACCTATTCCATATTCCATATAACAGTATTAGCACCAAATTGAAAAAGACAATCATAGTATACAAAAACCTAGGCTTGTTTCCTGCAAGAGAGAAGCGGTCAACAGTTTTCAATGATGCCGGCAAGACATCATGATGTTCCAAAAATATCAAATCCGTATCGCTGATCAGTATTCTTAATCCATAATATTCGTTGTAAAGATGAAAATGACGGCATTACGAAAACTAGAATTGCAATTTCCGATATCGGAAATTATATCGGAAATTGCAATTCTCGATATCGGAAATTCAATTTCCGATATCGAAAATTCTAATTTCCGATATCGGGAACTGCAATTTCCGATATCGAGAATTGCAATATAAGGGAAGTGGGAAGAGGTGCCGACATGCTGATAGAGCCACGTGACTTCACGGTATAGTCTTCCGGTTAACCTATTCTAAAGCACATACCAAGAATCTAACGATTCGTGATATGTTTCTACGAAGTAAGCTGTCATTTGCAAATTGTCCAGTAATGAGTGAGTGAGTGAGTAAGGCAATCCGAATCAATTCGTCGGCAAAATAAGGAGAACCGTTGACATTAGAATCTTGATTTTTGTCATGAACGTGCATTAGGAAATTGTTACCAGCAAGTTCTGAGCTGACTTACTTTTGATGAAAATTTGACCTACTTAGGTGACATAACATTACGCTTGGACCCCCAAGTCATCTTCCTCACCAACGTCCTGTGACGTTAGTCACACTACTCATGTTTTGTATCTCAGGTACGCTTTATTGTACCTGTTTATGTGGCAACTTGGATGACATGACCACACGGACCCTAGTACCGGCATAAGCGATATTAGATACAAATCTTGAGAGCTATGATGGAAATGCTCTGACAACTCGTATATTGGTAATTGGTGAGCTGTTTCGCTGTGACAACTCGTACACTTGGAATTGATGAGCTGTATCGTCGTCAGATGAGAATGACGGCATTTAACACAAAAGACTTTGTCCGATGTCGACCCAGCAACAACTTCTCACAAATGCCAACATATATCAAAGACAAAAAAAGGTCTGTACAGGGGGCGGGCTTCGGGGACGAAACGTCCACCAGCAGAATCTCACCATATACAGGTAAAAATTACAACACATATTAGGGAAGTGGGAAGAGATGCCGACATACTGATAGAGCCACGTGACTTCACAGTATAGTCTTCCGGTTAACCTATTCTAAAGCACATACCAAGAATCTAACGATTCGTGATATGTTTTGTATCTCAGGTATGCTTTTATTGTACCCGTTCTTGTGGCAACTTAGATGATATGACCACACGGCCCCTTGCACCGGTATAAGCGGTATTTATATACAAATCTAGAGAGCTATGATGAAAATGTTCTGACAACTCGTATATTGGTAATTGGTGAGCTGTTTCGCTGTGACAACTCGTACACTCGGAATTGGTGAGCTGTATCGTCGTCAGATGAAAATGACAGCATTTAGCACAAAAGACTAGTCTGTAAGGCCCGATGTCGACCCAGCATCAACTTTCCACAAATGCCAAAAGGTCTGTACAGGGGGAGGGCCTCGGGGACGAAACGTCCACCAGCAGAATCTCGCCATATACAGGTTAAAACTACAACACATATAAAGGGAAGTGGGAAGAGGTGCCGACATACTGACAGAGCCACATGGCTTCACAGTATTGTCTTCCGGTTAACCTATTCTAAAGCACACACCAAGAATCTAACGATTCGTGAT
This sequence comes from Hanleya hanleyi, assembly GCA_036873755.1. Classification (NCBI taxonomy): domain Eukaryota; kingdom Metazoa; phylum Mollusca; class Polyplacophora; order Lepidopleurida; family Hanleyidae; genus Hanleya; species Hanleya hanleyi. The sequence continues at coordinate 117,898 of JAVTVY010044936.1, forward strand.
ATGTTTTGTATCTCAGTTACGCTTTTATTGTACCTGTTCATGTTGAACTTAGATGATATGATCACACGGTCCCTAGAACCGGCATAAGCGGTATTAGATACAAATCTACAGAGCTATGATGGAAATGCTCGGACAACTCGTGTATTGGTAAATGGTGAGCTGTTTCGCTGTGACAACTTGTACACTCGGAATTGGTGAGCTGTATCGTCGTCAGATGATATCAAGGCCTATAGTTCTGACGGCGACATGAGCAGGTGTAGAACCAATGCACTGAAAGTCGTAAGTTTGTAAAAGGCATTGGTTTCTCATTTAGTATTAAATTTACTCGATAAATCTACCGGGCCTGAAATAAGGGTGGGGGAGGGGGTTATTGTGACTCACCGCCTCCTATCAAACTTTCTATCCTATTTTCGGATCTACACAAACTTGAAAGTAGACACAGCGTGACTCGTACCGCGTGACTATGCAGTTTATCATATCGGGGTCACCTGGAGCCTATTTGCGTAACATCTGGAGCGGAGGAACATGGGTAAATTCAAAATGGTGTTCAAGTAGAAGCAACAAAAAAGTTACATTTTGCATCTTTCTTCGAAATGTTTACTTTTCTGTCGATATTCAACATGTGTTTTTACTCCATATCTGATTATTATTTACTGATATGTTATGCACTATTTGCGGAGAAAATAACATCAATTAAAAAATCTGACTAAAAAAACGACCAATTAATGCCTTTTGCAATATGATGTCATTGACACGTGACTGGATTTTATTACATTTTCAGGTAAAGTTTTACCCGGGGGTATAGTGTGGTAAGTTTGGGTCAACTAGCTCAAGGAATAAGAACGATATTTTGTGAAGGGGGGGGGGGGGGACAGATCCCTCGCCCTTAATCAAGCTGGAAAAGTCCCGAAACCCAGGACTGGAACCCGCACTAAAGCCTCGTCTTGACAATACTGAAGTTGGTACGGTTTGAAAAGTACTTGAAATGCCTGAAAAACGGACGTTATATATTGACCAGTGAATGTGAACTAGTTATTAACCGGTAAAGAATTGAATACTTACCTGGTTTTTGGAGTAAATTGCTGAGAATTGGCACAGTGAATAGCGCAATTACACTCTTAGAACAGTTGGTTCTACTAAAAACCAAATTTGGTTCTTCGAGTCGCTACACAGGTGGAACCAAATTTAGAACCAAACCAAGAACCAAGCTGAAGAACCAAATTAAAGAACCAATTGAAGAACCAATATTGGTTCTTCAAGGAACCATATTTGGTTCTTCAACTTCTTTCTTCAGTTTGGTTCCACCTGTGTAGCAAGCTTGAAGAACCAAATTTGGTTCTTAGCAGAACCAAAATCAACTAATTGGTTCTTAGTGGAATCAAAATTGGTTCTTATTGAGCCTTGAAGAACCAAATTGGGTTCTTATTAGAACCAAAATTGACAAACTGGTTCTTCCTAGAACCAAAATCTGTTCATTTTTCAGTGTGTTGGTTCTTCATCGGGTTCTTTGCCGACTAAAAGTAAGACTTTCAGACATTCATCATCCAGTTGATAGACATCCATAATTGGATTTGAATTGTCTAAATTTAACATGCGGACTGCCTGGGCTGTTTTGGCTGATGTTGTGCTATCTGCCAAAGAAATCCCCTAGAAGTGTAGTTAGTTACTTATTTAAGTCGTAAGTTTTTGCATACCCTGAAGTGGCATGTATAAAATTACAGCTTTAGGATGGATCCAAAGATGTCGGAATTCAAATATGGAGACTACGATTGAACTCGTAAAAAAAAACAACTAGCAACTGGACAGAGCACTATTGCATAGCCGGCAGTCAACATGTTAATATCATTGTCCATGTACGAAATTTGGAACAAATCGGTCAAGTGTGCGGATAGTTATTGTCCGGAAACGAAATTTGGACTTGGCCACCAGCATGAGTACATGCGTGAAACGCAATCCCAGGCGATGTCTCATGGTAAAATGTTCATGTACCAAATTTGGAACAAATCGGTCAAGCTATTGTCCGGAATCGAATTCTGTCCCGGACGCCGCCCAATGCCAGAGTCCCCCGCTGCCCGCCCCCCGCTGCCCCTTCGGGGCGTCAGGGGACAAAAAAAAATCTGTGGTAACACAAGACTTAAATTAATGAAGGACGGTAGGTTTACTTTGAGACATTTTTTTATCGTAAACTTTGCTATTAATATTACAGATCAACTATAAATGTGTCGGGCATATGCTGTATGGAAGTCCCTTCACGCATTTTACTACAAATTTTGAGAAAAATAAAAGACATTTGGGTTGGAACTTCTATCTAACTAAAAAGTGTTACCACAAACTTTTCTTAATTTTGGCCCTATAGAATGCTTCACTTTACTTCAAGATTAAGAAACTCCAAATAAATTCAAATATAATTGCTTTATTTTTCAAAAACCCGTCGAGCATTATAGTTATTTGCTATAAACCAGATTGTTCCGATTCAGCACCTATGTTTACTCATGTAGCAACATCAAATTTAACAAGGAATTCCTGTGAATATTTGAACAATTTATTATAATGAACCAGATTGATCAGATTCAGGAAGTATGTTTACTCATGTAGCAACATCAAATTTAACAAGAAATTCATGTCAACATTTGAACTATTTGTTATATAATAAGCCAGATTGTTCCGATTCAGTAACTACGTTTACCCATGTAGCAACATCAAATTTAACAAGAAATTCATATGCCATATTATTGTTCAGATTCAGGAACTACGTGTACTCTGCAGCAACATCAAATTTAACAAGAAATGCATGTGAACATTTGTTATAATAAGCCAGATTGTTCAAAATCAGGAAGTATGTTTACTCATGTAGCAACATGAAATTTAACAAGAAATTCATGTCAACATTTGAACTATTTGTTATATAATAAGCCAGATTGTTCCGATTCAGTAACTACGTTTACCCATGTAGCAACATCAAATTTAACAAGAAATTCATATGCCATATTATTGTTCAGATTCAGGAACTACGTGTACTCTGTAGCAACATCAAATTTAACAAGAAATGCATGTGAACATTTGTTATAATAAGCCAGATTGTTCAGAATCAGGAAGTATGTTTACTCATGTAGCAACATCAAATTTAACAAGAAATTCATGTCAACATTTGAACTATTTGTTATATAATAAGCCAGATTGTTCCGATTCAGTAACTACGTTTACCCATGTAGCAACATCAAATTTAACAAGAAATTCATATGCCATATTATTGTTCAGATTCAGGAACTACGTGTACTCTGTAGCAACATCAAATTTAACAAGAAATGCATGGGAACATTTGTTATAATAAGCCAGATTGTTCAGAATCGGGAAGTATGTTTACTCATGTAGCAACATCAAATTTAACAAGAAATTCATGTCAACATTTGAACTATTTGTTATATAATAAGCCAGATTGTTCCGATTCAGTAACTACGTTTACCCATGTAGCAACATCAAATTTAACAAGAAATGCATGTGAACATTTGTTATAATAAGCCAGATTGTTCAGAATCAGGAAGTATGTTTACCCATGTAGCAACATCAAATTTAACAAGAAATTCATATGCCAGATTGTTCAGATTCAGGAACTACGTTTACCCATGTAGCAACATCAAAGTTAACAAGAAACTCATATGAATGTCTTCAGATTCATGTTTACTTAACAAGTAACGAATGTAGGCGTACCACAGCCGATGGTAGTGCATTACCATCTTCAATTCCAAAGATGAATTGCTGTAAAAATAATAATGTATTTGTCGCTCTCACAGAATACTTAACACCAAAAAGGTAGTAGGTAGCCATTAGACAAGCAAATCCCAATTTCACATCTGGCCCAACGTCACAAACGCTCACGAAGTCCAGATATATGTTTGCTTCTTTCGCACTCATTGGATTATTCTCTGTGCATCCTTTCAAACAAAGGACGGGTGTGGGAGATATAGGGTCCTGCAAGAATAAGTTCAATCAAAGGTGAATTGTAAATAAAAACTCAGTTAAAACATTCATATTTGTTTCAAGTGTGACAAATATAATCCTCGCAGAGATGCATTTCTCTCTTCAGGGTTGTTCCAGAAAAAAAGTACACTGGGGGGACAGAAGGCACTTCATGTATTTAATCCATGGGTGGTTGCCAAATTGCCCATTTTTAACATAGGGCTTATTGGAAAAAATTACATGGGTGGTGGGGGTAAGAAAAAAGTGCCTTCTGTCCCCCCATGTACTTATTTCTGGAACAGCCGTCAGTAATTTGCTCCATTTATCCTGACAAATCTAAATCGCCACCTTGTTGCACAATAACGAGTTCTATACTATGCACTAATTAACTGTGGCATTTATTATATGACAGGGTTGCCACAGCTTTTTCAGAATCAAAATTCATGACTTTTCATGACCAAACTGATCCATTTGTCAGAAATAGCAAACATGAATCAATTTCAAAAGCGTTTCAGATGGGACCCAATAACCAAGCAAATTTTGTCAAGTAATGTTCAGCCATAGGTTACCAGGAAGAACATTCATGACTTTTTCAAGACTTGAACATTTATTCATGACTATTCAGGTTTTTTCATGACTGTGGCAACCCTGATATGAACAAAAGACTAATATTACAAGTTATGTTAAAATGCCTGTTGTCACATTGTTCAACTGAGGTGGAATGAAAACTTCTCCTTTGTAAATAGGTTTTTACATCGTCTTTACCCCCATGGCTGGGAATTCACCTGTTCAGGGCATGCTTTAAGGCACCATCCATAAAGTACGTACGCCGATAATCTGGGATTTTAACATTGTGTGCATAGGCCAAAATTTCAACTTTTTGACCTCTCCCCCTCCGAGCGTACGTACTAATGGATGCTCCCTAAGATGTCCATGATATAGAAATAATATTAAACTTCTGTTTGCAGCTATAACCAATCTCACCTTATTAATGGTGTACAACGCCTCAGGGTTATCCTTCAACAGAACTGGCAGTGCCAGGATAGCCGCTTGTTCATCATATTCTGAAACATCAATTATGTCAACATGTATTATAAATGTCCAGCGTGGTACATCTTTCTAGTAAATACATGCAAGTAAGTAACTTAGAGATCACAGCAGTCTAAAGTCCCCCGACATTGTGCTTTGGCACATCCACACACCGACTTTGTGTTAATAACCAGGTGGTGCCAAAAGAAATGCAGTATCCACATACCAAATTTAAAAGTAAGTTTTGCCCTGAAACAAACTTTTGGGCTACCAAGGGATGCCACCTGCAGGGTGCACATGTATGAAACGCACTGAATACCACACGTCTTGTGGAAAGATATCCATATACTAAATTTGGATAAAAGTATCGTCCGCGGAAAGAAAATTTGGACTTGGCCGGCAGTGGCACCACCTGCAGGCACATGTGCATGAATAACACAATATCAGACGGTCTTGTAATAACGTAACCAAATTGGAAGAAATCCATCAAGTCTGTTTAAAAGTTATTGTCTGTTAATGCAATTTGGACTTGGCCACCAGGTGGCACCACCTGCAGGCACAAATGCGCGATACGCAATCCCAGGCGATGTCTCGTGTTGAGGTATCCCACACACAAGATATGGAAACGTAGGAATGGTAGCAAGGCTATCAAAGAGTTCGCCTGTATGGGGTTATGTATTGCCAACCATCCAGAAAAACAATCTCAGCCATCTTCTTACTGATGTTAAATATAGTTGTGTGACATCCAAGATGGTTGATTATGACCATCTTGGATACGGCAGTTTGGGGAAAAGCAATCCCAGCCATCTTCTCACTCAAGTGAAGCCACTCCTCAAGTGTGAAGTTGATTGGCTGATTTGTTCACAAAATGGATAGGTGCAATATGGTTGTGTAATATCTAATATGGTTGACGGTGGCCATCTTGAATAACGCAGTTTGGTGAAATACAATCCCAGCCATCGTCTCCATGATATGAAGGCACCCCTCAAGTTTGAGGTTGATCGGTTAATTTGTTCTCAAAATATCATGTTCACAACACGTATGGGATGGACCAAAGACGGACGGATGAACGCATTACGGGTAACATTTCCAAGTGCCCCTCCCACTGATGTGGCAGGGTACAATTAGCCATGGTGGATACATAATTAATATGTATGCAGCACATCAATATTGAAACATCACTTTCAGGACATGGTGGATACCACACATTATATATGTGCCAAATTTTGGCTCAATCTGTTAATTAGCCAATTAAGCTAATTAATTATGCATGCAGCACATCAATATTGGCACACCCCTTTCACAGCAATGTGGGTACTATATGTGCCAAATTTGGGCTCAATCTGAAGTACTTGACAAGCAATATATGGTGTACATGTACATGGTATACATAGGGTGCACAGAGGAACCCACATTAATTAGCCAATTAAGCTAATTAATTATGCATGCAGCACATCAATATTGGCACACCCCTTTCACAGCAATGTGGGTACTATATGTGCCAAATTTGGGCTCAATTTGAAGTACTTGACAAGCAATATATGGTGTACATGTACATGGTATACATAGGGTGCACAGAGGAACCCACATTAATTAGCCAATTAAGCTAATTAATTATGCATGCAGCACACCAATATTGGCACACTCCTTTCACAGCAATGTGGGTACTATATGTGCCAAATTTGGGCTCAATCTGAAGTACTTGACAAGCAATATATGGTGTACATGTACATGGTATACATAGGGTGCACAGAGGAACCCACATTAATTAGCCAATTAAGCTAATTAATTATGCATGCAGCACATCAATATTGGCACACCCCTTTCACAGCAATGTGGGTACTATATGTGCCAAATTTGGGCTCAATTTGAAGTACTTGACAAGCAATATATGGTGTACATGTACATGGTATACATAGGGTGCACAGAGGAACCCACATTAATTAGACAATTAAACTAATTAATATGCAGACAGAGCAAAGATATTGGAACATCCCTTTCATGACATGCTGAATGCTACATGTCAAATTTGAGATCAATCCACGAAGTGCCTATTGAAAAAAACAAACTTAACATTTGCCTTTAACTGAAATACAACAGTGTTAAGTTAGGTAATTAAACTAATGAATATGCATGCATTGCACAGAATTTCGAACATCCCCCTCGTGACATGATGGAAATTCTACCTACAACGTTTCGGCTAAATGTACAAAGTGACAGTCACTTTGAAGAAATGAGACTTAACATTTGCCCGCTCATTTATTGGACGCCGACGACAGGGGTACGACATAAGCTCCCGCTGCACTTCGTACAGGCGAGCTAAAAATCAGTCAAGTTGATGGGGTGTTATTGTCTAGAAAACAATTGTGTCCCAGACCGACTGACGGACCGATGGACGTCACCAAATACTAGAGTCCCCCCCGCAAGCCCCTTTGGGGCGTCGGGGACAATTAATGATCAAGGGTTGGAAATAAGGGCTATTCCAGAAAAAAAACACTTAAGGGCGACAGACGGCACTTTTTTTAAAAAAACCCACTACCCCTGTAATTGCATTAAATTGTACCTCCAATTGTAATTAAATTGTAATGTTAAAATCAACTGTCCTTCCACAAAAATGTGGTGGTCCTGGGTTGGAGGAACTTGGATTTTTGAAGCCCTAACGATAATTTCAACTTGTTTCCACCCACTTAACCCATCCACAATTAAGTATTACTCTTAATAATTGGGTAATTTGAATAGACAGTTTAATATTACCAGGGTTAATATACTGCGCCCATTGGCCAATCCGAGGATCTGTGACAATGAATCAAAGTTTCTCACTGAAGTCCAGATGCAACAGGTTTTTCTTGATAATTCTGTAACACGACCTGTACAGATATTCACTGAGTAACGCATTCTAGCTCACAAATCCTCTGACCCGACATTTTTTCTGACATTCCAACTATGATCACATCTACAAGATAGACTTAATTCCGTACACACCAGAATACCCAGTGCTAATTCAAAATAATAAATTGATAAAACAATACCTGCTTCATTGTTCTGGTCAATAACTTCCTCTTTACTCCTGGACAGGTGGCCCAGCAGATTGTCACATTTCGGAGAAGACTTCAAGCAGCGTCAGATGGGTCCAGTTAGACTGGACAAGGCTTTTACCATATTTCGTTGTAGGTCTTCTCCGAACACGAGTTTGACATCCTGTAAAATCTGTAATATATATTAAAAAAAACAAGTAGCATCGAAAACGACGGGGGCTAAATAATGAAGTTTATTAACACGGGGCTGATGAAAATAAAAGACCTATGGAGATCAAAGGCATGGTGTGTTTTTTAACAGTATCCATATACCACAATATACAAGCTTTTGACCTCACTCCTGCAGCATGTTTATATATGGAACCAGAGTTGAATGAATTTAGAAATTTAAGAGACCACAGAGGTAGCTAAAATTGGGCGGGTTAAGCGCTCTTACCAATTAGGACTCACCGGGTAACATAATTATATACACTATTCCGTGACAGCGTCTTCTGGAGTATGTACAATGTTACCCAATTTTCCACATAGACAGAACAGAGGCTACAGGGCGGTACATACAGGCGCACGACGCATACAACATCATCTCTAGTGACATCTCATGATGCTTAGCTACTCGCATACATGAAACAAGATCGGAAAGAATCCATGAACTTTATGTTAAGGTTTTGTCTGGATATAAAATAGGAGTTAGGCCCTAGTCTGATCCACCTGCAGGGGAGTGTAAAATTAAATTCCAATTTATGTGTTTTAGCAATGTATTCAAGTACAATTTGTCCGAACCACATAGCAAATTTTGAAGTATCCAATGTAACTGAAGTATGCAAAGTTGTTGTCCGTAAATAACAATTGGACATGGCCACCAGGTGGCGGCCAAGCAACATTTGCAGGCTGACAGACAATTTTATTGGATCACGTTTTTAAATAACTCCTTTACCAAACCAAATATTGGTGTAGAATTATCTTAACATTCAAAGTTTCTTCTCGGTTCCATGTGAGACAGGTTTTCTGGGAAATTGCACCAGGGGGACAGAAGGCACTCGATAATTTAATATATTCATCTCCTCTAATTACAGGTGTTGAACATGGATCTAGCTCTAATATAGGGGAAATCTATGTACATGGTTCATGTGCCTCCATGTACATTATTTTGGAACAGCCCCTTTTTTTAAACATACCATTTCTGGCTTTTGTAGCCAAGGAAATGCCTCAATGACTTTCACAGTTGATCTCGTTTCTAGGTCACTCTTGCGCTGCTGTAAGGTTCTCTTCATTAATTCTGCAACGGCGGACATTGCTGGAGGAGAACTTTGTTTCCACATCTTAATCAATGTATCCCCATGTTTAAGAAGACTGTGTTCATCTTCAAGCCCCAACTCATCTTCACACAAAGCCGGAGAATAGAAAATTAAACAGGTTCGACATGCAGTGGCCTGTGGTGACATTCTTAAACTGACCGGTATAAAGATAAAATGGGACAAGTAACTAAAGTTGAATTTTCACATGTGCAGACTCCATGTACATATTCTTCTAAAACATTAATATGGGCAGAAAAGGAGTTGCATTAATTTAAGGCTGAACAAGGGGGAGGCCAATCCAGTTATAATTCATGTAAACAAGAAGTTTCGTTTTAACATGAGGTTTCCCATCTTAACAAATGCACTGCTGGTGCACCAGTAGTTCATTTTACTGTATGCGAGTTCACGTCGGAAAGCGTGACATACGCATACATATATTTGAAAATGAACGAGTTGGCCCTCTCCTAGATCATAACATTACAGTCTAGGGGCAAGCACCTCTCTCTCCTATCCGCCTCCCAATGCCTATTCTAGAAAAATCCAGCTCTTTACCTCCGAAGAAAAGAGCTTATCTCTGACTGTTCACCTGTAGGGGCATTCATAAAGTATGTACGCCCAAAATCTGGGATTTTTCACTCCTCCCCACATCCTGCTGGAATAGGTCCGTTGGCAGAACCATTATTGTCAAGAATCTATTCAAGTGGATTTATACTGTGATGATTTGTCCGTTCTTATTTTTTCTCTCAAAACTAAAACAATGAACGAAGAAAGCACAATGCATACTTGGATTCTGAGGTCTATTCTGATATGTCAATCATCACAATCCGCCTTCTAATTTTGTTTGATAGTGAAATTATATGACTTGATATCGGGCGTTATGGCACCTTTTTTGTGACAGGCTGACAAAGTGGCAGACAGCACTGGGCAAAGGCTGGAGCCGGTCAGCAGGATGAGGGTTAATATTCTCTACATAGCGCAAAATTCTAACTTTTTTACCCTCCCCCTTCCCAACCCCCTTCCAAGCGTACATACTTTGTGGATGGTCCCTCAGGCAGCTGGGTGCATGGACTGTAATATAAACAAATGTATGTATTTACCATAACACTTTTCTTTCTTTTTGCTACGAGGGGAATCGTCTCTGTGTGGTCGGGGTTTTTTTTTCGTCCACCATTTTCTCTTTTGAATTTCTCCTTCATCTTCAGAACCAGTTCAAGGCTTGTTAAGGGTTTCCTTTCCTTTTTGAATTTATTCCTCAAACATTGCTCCAGAGTGTCTTAAATAAAATGTACACATTTCTTCAGAACAGTAAATAATTTCATCACTACATTGGCAATTGTGTTCATCTGGTTATTGAGCTGTTCATAGATGCCTACTTTTGGCTAATAGAAGAAAAACATGCAGACACACTTTACAGTCAACAGCCAACAGGGAACCAACCTGTTCCACACACAAACTACAGAAGATACTGAGGACCCTGAAGTTCAGTGCTTTGTACAAGGAACAGTATCAACATTGTGACTGTGAGATATGAACATTAACAAGCAACTGAACCAGCTTTCAAGGTTCACAAATACATATGAAAGACCACTGCACCTATTTTTTTTATTTAACTGTAATGTTGAATAGATAGCAGGATGCACTGAGTCCCTCCCACAGCTGAAAACCTTAGTTTGGAAGAGAATCCACTTACATAGCCTGATCCAACAGTTTCCCTCAGGAAAGGATATTTAGTTATTAGACACCGTAAGACTTCATCATATTGTTCCTTCGTTGGATACCTGTGCAAAAAATATAATTAAAATGGGACATTATTTAAATGAAATAGGACATTATTTACACCAATCTTGCAATGTTTTACATAAATTCATATTCTGCAAAAACTACTTAAGTACATACATGAATAGCAACTGGGTAAATTATACACTAAAACCTGGAACATGAAACTCTTTGAGATGTCGCGGTAATATACATGACAGACGTACATGTGCATGTAAATGACTCGAGAGACGACAATACCCATCAGACAAAATTGACCGAGGGGAAACAAAATGAGAAATGTTCAGGCAGCAGATATCAGTAAAAAACAAAAAAACGAACTGAAAATACCCAACGCAATGAAAACAATTACCAGGTATATTTTGACATGTCATCAAAGAGAACTCTCAACAGACCAGTTCTCCCTGTAGATCGACCCTGTTGGAAGAATGTTGCGCTTTTCATGTCTAAGGCCATCTTCACAGGTTTCGGAAATACCGGTAGACTGTACACAGCTGGCCATTTCTCACCCTCCTCCTCATGATATACGGCCTTGTGTTTTTCTCCACTGTCAGGAGTGTCAATGTGCGGCGCATCAGGCATGTAAGGTCTGTCACCCATATGATTTGCTGCATCTCCATCATGGCTGCTCGTGTGAGGCACATCATTCATGTCATATCCACCAACTTCACGACATCCCTGGAGATATTCAGTTGCAAGAGCCCTGACATAGTTAGAGAGGGGACAAAAGCAAACCAATTATCTCAATAGTATTTAACACGTGTAAGGATAAAGGATACCTGATAGAGTATGAAAAACAGAACCAATAAATAATGAAGATACAGTACGGGGTATTAGATGCCAAGTTTGAAATCTGTCACACAGGCGACATCAGTCAAGTCTGATGAAAATGCATCTAATTACAACTTGCCTATGTTACAACATTACAGCCAAGTTTAAGAAATAAATTATCACATTAATGTTCTTATTTCATACCCTGACATGCCTGATTAGATGCACATCCAAGAACCAGCAACAATTCTTCATTTCATGTTTGCATTTATACAGTAACAAGAATAAGATTTTTTTTATTTGTATAGGATACAAGGCTTGATTAATAAGCATATTACCCATTTTCAGCTTTCAGCTGTGCCAAGTTTGTGTTGAATCGAATTTGCTGCTTCATAGTAGGGAATAATCTCTCTATCATTCGTTCTGTTAAATTTAACAGAGCTTCCCCATCAATTTCTTCTTCTACAAAACATAAGAATCAAAAAAGTTTAATTTATATGATACAATATTAAAATACTATGCATTGTACTTCATATTTGTTTGGGGGCATCTAAGTATTATGTACGCAACTAAAGGGAGGTGTAAAAATTGGGATTCATCCTATTAAACAGGGTCAAGTTTTGTTAAATTTTCAGCAACCAGGTCCAAGTTAACTGGAATGTTCTAACTTTTCTTTCAATATCTTGTTTTATATTCAACCATTTAGCATATGTCTCTATCACTCCCTAGTAGCTGTCAATGAATTACCCTCCTGGGATTTAAAAATGCATTCAGAATTATTATTCAAATATTACCTTGGAGAGAATAGGATAGAGGCCTATTCGGTTCTTTGCAGTTACTGTGCACTTTTTGCACCAATGCGATGATGTAGAACCACAACCTGTTCTCCAGAGTCCAGCGAATAAACATGTAAAGCGTGATAGTCAATTTCATCGCCAGGTCTGAAAACAATGCACTGATCAGCTTCTACTTCATAAGCATGTCGGTGGACATTGAAAGATTTAGCGATGTACAGCTTGCCATGGATACAATAAAATCCCCTGAACTTCACTAACTGCAAGACTTTTACAAAGACCGGCACTTCTTCGGTACCAAGAACATCAAGTATGAACACATCTTGTAATCTATACATCACATTCTGCATCTGAAGACTTTTGAACTTCCAAATATTCTCCTCTTCATCTACTTGTCTGGTCAATACCACTTGCTAGCAACAGTTTCTGCTTTACATTTGCTGACAAAGCTCTGAAAGGCAGGTTGTCTCCACCTGTAACAACAGTATCCTGGTCAAGAATGTTCACGCCATTCAGTTCCCAACACTGTTTGAGCTGGTATCTCTTGGACAATGTGAAAGCGATATTTCTAAAATTGTGTACAACACCAGCTAATTGTTTAAAATATTGGTGTCTGCCTTCAAATCTCATGCACCACAGAAGTTTCAATGGTCCATATTCCAGCATCAGACGCGGATAGTGCACCAAATAGTGGCATTTTGGTGTCAACTTTCCTGGAAATAGTTGACAGAACTCAGACAAAAACTCGGTTATGCACAGTTGAAGATATCCCAACCATGACCGGTGTACAACAGGCGCGAGCAAAATATCACAAATAGTCCGTAACTTCAGCAGCAGGTTCCAGTACTCGTCCCCCTCGGGTACAAAATCTCCAACCAACAAAGGAAAAAGTCTAAACAACACACTTTTTTCACTAGCTTTTCCGCTAATATTGGCCTCGTTCTGCAAAATCTTCTTTGACAGTGTCACTGGTTTCGACGATTTCTCACAGTTTCCGTATTCGAATGATTCAATAGCAGTGTTAATTTGAGCAAGAGTGACAATCCGGTTAGTGTGAAAATGATGAATTATGAGTTTCAAAACCAGGGGAATGCATCCTTCCAGCAAATCATGCATAACATCACATGGAAAACATTTGGTGACATCAAAATAAGCCAGTTCCAAGAAAGGGCATCTTGACACGACTCCATAAGCAGCTGCGGTTACTGCATTTGTCTCCAGACCATGCAAATGATAAGCATGCAGTTCTTGTGTACGTAGTCTAACAGTATGTTCATGAAAACATGTTTCAATGTCATCGTGTAATATCATGCAGAATCTACATATGCGACCCTCACTGAAACTACCTTGTAAACCAAATAATGCATGTGCAGACAAGTTGTCGGATGAAATGGTAGCCAACGCACCATAGAACTTTACATTTGTTCCGTTCACTTCAATGTCTATTCCTCTGTGCAGCAGTTTCAAATCCTCGATTAATGGTCGCACCAACTCTGCATAAGAATATTGAGTTTGCAACAGTTTGTATCTGACCATAAGAGTTAGGTAAACATGTTTTAGCTCAGATCTGAATTTGGGATGAATATTCCCTAACATAAAGTAAAATGCACATATTTTATGCTTAGTCTTCTTGGAGCCGAGGGGGTTCACTACCTCAAATTCATCTGTGTAGAGGTGTAAACGAAGTACTAGCCCAGGATGGCGTTGGTGATCATTAAAAGCACGATGCTGTTTGAAAATTGTTCCATCTGTGTAATCCGACAAAATATCAGTATTTGTCTCAGCAACTCTCTCTCTGTTAATGATGTGGGACAGAATTGTTTCATTCTTTAGTAAACGAATTAGGGTTTCCACTATAGAGACATAGTAGCACTTGTGAGCTATGCCATCAACATGTCCAAGTATAATCTCTTTAGGGCGGATAAGATGTAGATCATTTTCGCAAAAGTGTTGGAGTCTATAGTCGGAACTCACGGAATCTAAAGCCCTCACAAATATTTCTTCATTCTCTAATATATAGGCGAGTTCTGCTTGATCGGTTATGTCAAAGCCACATTCAGCAAGATGAAATTTAATGATTTCCTGTACGTTCTTTGTAATAAATTCTAAAATGAATCTAAAGTCCGTAACAACGGTGTCTTGAACAACACTAGGTAGAACATGTTTCTCCCTTAACTTCAGTAAAAATAAGGCAAAATGTCTCTTGAGGCCAGCTAATAAATCTTGTATGCTTAGAGGTCTTGCTGCTGCTTGTGGAAATTCCTGTTCAAAATCACTATCAGCGGTATCATTTTCCTCTTCTGTCTGGTCAGTATTTACAGTTTCACGATCAGCAGCCTGTAGATTTAGAATATCTTGGTGTTTCCTGTATATATGACTACGGTAGGATCCCAAGTTACTGTATTGTAATTCGCAGCCTTTTAAGCCACAGGTTACTCTGAAGTGTCGTTCATACTGATGAATTAAACCCAAATGTGACAAATACTTTTGTATAGTTAATTTCTTAACTGGGCAAAATGGACACTTGAACACAAAAAGTACTGGCATAAGAATTGTCCCATTACATAAAATGAGTTTTCAGCATGTGAACAGAATATCCTTCTTGGAAAGAGCGCCACTTCAAGGTAATAATCAGGCAACTGAAAATAAAATTGAATTAAAACAAATTAAGACACTAGCGCAAAAGAATGAAAATTATATAAAAGTAAAACAAAGTTTGTGCATAAATAGCAATTATCATGCTGCAATATTAGTGCTAAAAGGATTAAACCGATTAACCGGTGATGGTCTGGTTATTCGGGCTTTGACGTTTGAAAATTGGAAGCCAATTTCAACAATGGGTATAAACCTGAGACCAATTCTCTGGGAACAACTAGCAGAACGAGGACCGTATTTATATATTATTAATATTATCAATTTGTACAATAAATAAAGGCCTATACCAAAGTGAAAGGTGTCCGCATGCTGTATTTGCCAGCTGAGCTGTGTACGCCAAATTTTGCACGCATATTGCCTTGGGCCAGGGGAAGAAACCTATTGTTTTTCAGCCAAGGGGGTCAAGGGCGTTGCCAGAAACTCATGGAAGTTCATTGTTTCCAATGTTGACTTATGGGAGTCTTTCGCTTTCAATTTTCGTTCATTAACTGGAGAATGACTCTATGAACACCAAATTTTGCACACGTATCGCTATGGGCCAGGGGAAGAAGCCTATTGTTATTTCAGCCATGGGCAGGGCTCGAATTTGGGGAAAAAATTACCTGCACAGTGTGCACCTAAATTTTTCAAGTACGTGCACAGCTATATTCTTACATGCACAAAAACCTAACACCAAAATATGTAACAGTTATTACATGATTTATAAAGTATTAGTTTTTTAAGTTGGCAAGCGTCAGGCCTACTCAGTTTACTGGCTTTATGCATCGGGTCATCTATTGTTGTTGCAACACGCGGTGTTGTCAGTCCATCGTATTAAAAGCGTGCTATATAAGTGGATGAGTATGGCCCAGTTTTCGTCACGACTTAGCCGATTGGAGCCAGCCGATTCTTTGAGATAAATTTTCGTTGAAAATTTATTCGACTTTCGGCAGAAGAACCATAAACTGAGTAAACTATATTTACGTGCATGCTGTGCACCTAGCGATCGCAACTTACGTGCACCACTGGATATTTACCTGCATTTGTGCAGGTGTGCACCGCTCATTTATAGCCCTGATCGGTGTCAAAGGCATCGCCAGAAACTCATGGAAGTCTGTTGTTCCGCCCCCATTCGTTTTCGTCCAATAACTCTGGAACAAGTTATTGGACAGAAACGAATCGGGGAGGAACAATAGACACCCATGGCTGAAATAACAATAGGCTTCTTCGCCAAAATTCGTTTCCGTCCAACAACTCCAGAACGAGTTTAATAATCCAATAACTCAATACCAATTTTTGTACGCTGGCGAATTCAGGCATATGGCTGTAACTAGCCCCTGTATGCACTCTGTCACGCCCACGGCAGCTGCGGTTGGCTGACCTACTTACGTCACTACTCGGATACATATATATTCATGACCTTGCATGGGTTTGCTGCCACAGCCGACCGTAAATGAGACGAGCAGACGACTTGACGAGTAGGCTGACGTATCTTGGTTGCCGTGGGCGTGACAGAGTGCATACAAACTGGAATTTCGCTTGCAATGTAAACAGATAGGAGACGTACTGGAGATGCCCCCCTTCTAGTATTATAGACTACATCGACTGCCACCATCAGCCAAGGTAATATATTTTAAGTATTTCCGATTGTATTGATTTCCACTAATCACCCAACGATATATTTTAAGTATTTTCGATTATATTTTTTCCCAGAGAACCGTGATACATGTCCCAATAGTGGTTCTCCCCGACCTGATAATCACCATATTTAAAAGTGATGCTCCATTTGCTTCGGAGGCTTCTCATGACGTTTTAATTTTCCGAATTCAGCAACTTTGAGACCTGCCTGTTGCCAAATTCGGAAAAGTTGCCGAAATCTGCACTTTCCCGAACTGCTATAGCTATAGTACGGACTCCGTGGAAAGATTGAGAGCAGATTGTGCGGGGAATACAAATTGTAAATCAGGGAGTACCGAATCCAGAAGTTTGTCGAAGTTCGAAGTCCAAACCTAAATCACAACAGCATGCAGTTGCAAAGCGAACAGAAAGAATAACAGCATGCAAACTGCCAACACTTACCAATGAATTTCATCCGTGTGTTACTGCTGAAATTCTTCTCCGCTAACCAGTTACAAGTCTTTTCGACGCTCCATTTACTCAGCCCCAACCCGTCGCCCGCCATGTTTGTCTGCCTGGTTGGTGAGCGGGAACTTTGCATCACGGGATATCGACGATTTTCCAAATTTTGAACTTCTACATTTCGACCAACATGTGTGATGCAGTTTATTTAGATTTTTATTTCCGTCATATCAAATACTAATAATCCTAATAAATTAAATTAGGAAGAAAGACACATTTTTAAAGTTAAGACTCGTTCCTAGCCACGGACTCGTACCCTCAGTCTACAACCTTGCCACCAGGGGTAGCTGCTCCAAACTTGATCAAATTGAAGAAACAAGAAGTACCTTCGATAAAGGTTGGTTCTTGGTTTGGTATCATTTATTCACCATCCAAAATACAACATATATGAAGAAAAAAGCAGAAGTTACAATATACCACATAGTATGAGTTCCGTAAATATTAGGGTGGCGGGAGAAAACCCCAAAGGGCTTGTTATATCCCTAAGAATAAACAGAAAAGATGCATTGATTCAATCTCTAGGATGTTTGTGTGAGGCAACGAATTACAAAGTCTTATAAACAAAGCATACTGGTAGAAAGTGAATAAAGGATTAATATGATATTGGACTATGTATTTACTCATTATTATATTAGATATGGCTAATATGTGCAATGGTTATGATGCTAGTAGAAAGGCTTTAAGAAGGTATTTAAAATGAGAAATTGACAAGACAAGTCCGAAATGGATAGCGATATAATTTCGTAGCAGAACCTCTTGTGGGATACTGGTGTATATCACTTAATCTTGTCAAGTAATTATTAAACATTGATGGTAGAAGTGATCTATGATGGATAAATTTATGAGACAGTTGCAAAATAAGATACTGATTCAAAACTAGCAGAGGCAATATTTTAAGTCTGGAAAATAACGGAGCAGTATGTTCTAGAGGATGTACGAGAGATATAATTCTTATTGCTCGTTTTTGAAGGGTAATAAGAGACTTGAGGTGGAAAAGGTGTTGCCCCAAACAATATTACAATATGAAAGATAGGGGAAAATAAGCGAGTAATAAAGTAGATATAAAGTTTTCTTATTGAGGCTATGTTTAATTGTATTTATCAAACCCAAATTTCGTGATACCTTTTTGCATATTTCGTTGATGTGTTTCGCCCAGGTTAGTTTTTCACTCAAATAAACTCCAAGAAATTTAAAATTGTCAACCTTTTCAATATCGTGCCCCATAATAGATAATACTGGATTGAAAGAACTATTAGTTCTACAGTTAGGTTTGATAAGCATAAATTTCGTTTTTGTTACATTTAAAGAGAGCTTATTACTGGAAAGCCAATTATATAATAACAACAATTCTTCAGACATCATTTGAAAAAGTGCAGCAGGATTATGATGAGATATCATTGTACTTGAATGTATCATCTGCGAATAATATAATTTTCAAGACATTTGAAACAGATATCAGGTCATTTATATAGATAATAAATAGCAATGGCCCCAGGATAGACCCTTGAGGGACACCACATGATATAGATTGTAAAGTAGAGGACGTATTATTAACAGAAACAGTTTGAAATCTGTCAGATAAATAGCTTTTAAACCAACGATTGCTGGTATCACGAAAACCGTAATATTCTAACTTTCTAAGTAAAATGTCATGATTCACAGTATCGAATGCCTTTAGAGAGATCCAAGAAGCAAATAATGCTAAATAATTTGGATTCTTTAGCCGCAACTAAGGATTCATAAAGAGCCAGTAAAGCAAGAAAAGTAGAATGGTTGGACCTGAATCCAAACTGATTGCAACAGAGTATAGAGAACGTTTCTAAGAAATCAACAACATCAATAGCCGCAACTTTCTCTATTTTGCTGAAGGCTGGCAGCACAGAGATAGGTCGATAATTTTCCAAAAGCCTATCATTGCCAGATTTAAAAACTGGGGTCACTTTGGCTATCTTCAACTCTGCAGGTACAACACCAGTTTGAAAAGACAGATTAATAATATTAGACAATGGTACGCTGATGGAATCGGAAACTAATTTAACTAGAGACATACGTACACCGTCGATCCCAGCGGCACTATTTTTTGACTCGGAAATAATTTCGGATATTTGAGACGGAGTGCAAGATTTGAATTCAAAATTATCATTAAAATTGCCAATGAGATAGTCGGTAAACGTTGAATTAACATTGGGAATCTTATTACAAAGTGTATTTGCGATGGAGCAAAAATAGTCATTAAATTTGTTTGCAATAACAAGCGGGTCGGTTATTTCCTTCTCGTCAATAATGAAAGTTCGAGGCAGAGAAGATTTTTTGTTTCTACTGAGTAATTCGTTAACGATTTTCCATGTCCCTTTAATGTTGCTATTACATTCATTAAATTTGTCGTGAAAATAGGTTTTTTTGGCAGTCTTTAAAATATGATTAAGCTTGTTCCTATAGTTGCGATACTGTTTTCTAATAGCGTGACTTTTTTGTTTTAACTGTACTCTGTAGAGCCTATTTTTCTCACGGATGGATGATAAAATACCACAAGTAACCCAGGGTTTAATAATTGCAGGCTTTCGAATAGGTTTGGTAGAGATAGGGAAACACTCGTTGTATATTTCTGTAAAGTCCTGAGAAAAAAGTCCAAACACATTATTAACATCCTGTTCTTCAATAACGGCACTCCAATCCTTATGACTAATTTTTTCAACGAATTGGGATTTTGCATCTTGGGTGACAATACGATAAGTTATATTGTGAGAAACAGTATCAAAGGGAATATGATGTTTTTCAATATGAAATATTGGAAAGTGATCCGTAATATCAGTGAGAAATATTCCAGAGAAGGCAGTATCGTCGTGAGAATTACTGAAAATATTGTCGATTAGTGTTGCAGTGGTAGATGTAACGCGAGAGGGCTTGGTTATCTTAGGGAAGTAATTATGACTTCATGATTTCTAAGAATTCCTTTGATGGAAGGTGACAATCAGTTTTGAACAGGTCGACATTGAAGTCTCCAAATAAAAAGCATTTCTTTTTCTCATGCTTTATACAGGATAAAAGTGGTGTTAATTTGGAGTTAAAGTACGTCAGGTTTTTCCCCGGGGGACGATAAAAGATGCCAACTAGTTGCTTGTTACTATTAGTTTTATTACTGCTACAACAAGTATTAATATCAGTACCTGAAATATCAATTTCAACGAATAGCGTTTCGTACTCATCGTCGCCCGGGGAAGACAAATCTTCTCTGACAGAGCAAGATTTTATGTCATCTCTGACATACAAAACTAGTCCCCCTCCTTTTTTGCTCTTTCGAGACGATATGAAGGGAGTATAACCTGGAATGGTAAACAAATCCTCGGTTGTAGCATCCAACCAGCTTTCTGAGATGCCAATAATAGTAAACTTTGATTTAAGATTGTAAATAAAACCAGTAATTTCCGTAAAATGCTTTCTCAGGCTCCTGGCATTAATATGAAATAATGAAAGTGTGTTAGAACTCGCAGTACCCAGTTTGTCTGAATTAGATTCAAAAGTATCCTCATTAAAGTAATTTGATTGATGTGCGTTAATGTTACGCCAGAATGTTGTCATCAGTTAAATAATTAGGGGATGAACTAGAGTTAAGCTCGATGGGATTGAAACACATGTTTTCGAAATCAATGTGCGTGTCTAGTGGATTTGATTGAGTTGGTAAATGTATTGGTATTTCATCCACTGTACTAAATGGTAAATTATTTACACACAAATTTTCTAAATTTTCTACAAAGAACCAATTTGGTTCTTTGTGGAACCTACCGGTGAAACAAGTAACCATTTGGTTCCATAAAGAACCATGAAGAACCAAGCTTTTGAAGTGGGTTCTTCCATTGGTTCTTCGAAAAACCAGTCTGGTTCTGTAAAAAACCAAGTGGTTCTTCTTCGAACCAAGTTGGTTCTACCTAGAACCGATTGGTTCTATTACGAACCAGTTGGTTCTACATGGAACCACTTGGTTCCACAAAGAACCACGAAGAACCAAGATTTCTAAGAGTGTAGTATTGGAGCGGCTGCCCCTATCTTGAAAAAGTTTAACACTCCGTATAACAAATTTGATGACGCTTAACTTAAGGCGATCTGTTCGCGGGAAGAAAAGCAGGAGTGTTAATTACGCAGTGCTCCACTCCAGCGGATAGGAGAGTTCCAGGGAATCTCTGATGTCATCTGAAGAAGGGAAGAGTGAGGAAGCGCCCAAGTGTAAAGAGGATATATGTACTGGTGGCGCCAGACCAAAAACCGGAACCATTTCGGGGGAGATGGCCGAAAATTTGGGACCCGACTTAGACCTGGAAGCCTTGAGATTTCGGTGTGCGGAGCTAGAAAAAATCCAAGCTCAAGAGATAAAGAAGGCAGAAGACAGACGGCGACTTCAGGAAGACCAGGATAAGGAACTACTCAGGGCTGAAATAGCAGAAACAACACACCAAATTGATGAACTTCGGTTGAAAGGTACAGTGGGGACACAGTGAAAATAGACAGTAAACCTAAAGTTATTTCACAAAGAAAAGAAGAAAAGAAAGTCAAGAAAATTGTACATGATAAATTACTTAGAATAGGGTCGCAGGATCATGATAGTACCAGCATACAGGACTTAAGATCTATGCCTGGTTTGACTTAGAAGGCTAATAAGAAGTTAAAACAAAGTAGGATTACTTCATAAATCTGAGGACGAATCATCAGAATCCTCTAGTTCTGATTCGGAAGAGTCTGGAGACGAATCAGATAGAAATGAGTCTGATGACCACATGAGAGAGTCAAAACGTAAACATAAAAATAAGAAAAGGAAAGTGAGAAAAAAGCGATCAGGGATATCGGCCACATACTCCGGTGCAGTAAAAGTACCCCAAATTTGGGCACATTCGGTGCTTCAATATGAATATGTCGGCAAAAAGATCAAGTTTGAAGATTTAACTTTTCAGTCACTTGTCGCGTGAGTCACCGGCCACTAAAAGAGAACAAAAAGAAATAGTCTGGTTTTGCTCTAATTTTCAAGGAAATAGGTGTAATGCCGCAGCTAAACATACATCCCAGATTAGAGGACAAAGCAAATCAGTAGAACATATTTGTGCCACCTGCTGGCAGAAGGAAAAGATGGAAAGAACACACCCAGAATGCGACTTATCGTGTCCAAATCGGGAAAATTCTAAATGACTAGTATAAAAATCCAATTTGAACCCTGAGTCGGCTATTTTTTAGAGTACCGACATTATCCCCCAACGACAGTTTCCCCC
The DNA here is from genome assembly GCA_036873755.1 of Hanleya hanleyi. Lineage (NCBI taxonomy): Eukaryota > Metazoa > Mollusca > Polyplacophora > Lepidopleurida > Hanleyidae > Hanleya > Hanleya hanleyi. Next base: position 140,583 of record JAVTVY010044936.1, read on the forward strand.
GCGACATTTTCCCTTGAATTCCTAGAACTCTCCTACGTGCAGACGTGAAAAAAAAGTTCCAGGTGAGGAAATGACCGCGACTGCGATTGTCGCCTGGGGAAAATGTCGCCTGGGGAAAATGTCGTAGGGGAAAATGTCGTGGGGAAAAATGTCGGTCGGGAAAATATCGCGGGGGAAACTGTCGTTGGGGGATAATGTCATGGACTCGTATGATCGGCGATATGTTCATTTCCCAAAGCTGACATAAACAAATCATCTACTTCTGACACACTATTCTGAGATGAGCTCCGGTCATTAACTTGTGTCTTAGTCATACCATTGTCTAAACAATCTTGCGCCACCTGCTGGTTCTGTTGCGATTACTGCATATATCCAGATTTGTATCTAATACCGCTTATGCCGGTGCTAGGGGTCTGTGGTCATATCATCCAAGTTGCCACATGAACAGGTACAATAAAAGCGTAACTGAGATACAAAACATATCACGAATCGTTAGATTCTTGGTATGTGCTTTAGAATAGGTTAACCAGAAGACTATACTGTGAGGTCATGTGGCTCTGTCAGTATGTCGGCATCTCTTCCCACTCCCCTTATATGCGTTGTTATTTTTACCTGTATATGGCGAGATTCTGCTGGTGGACGTTTCGTTCGCGAGGCCCGCCCCTTGTACAGACCTTTTGATCTTTGATATATGCTGGCATTTGTGGGAAGTTGATGCTGGGTCGACATCGGGCCTTACAGACTAGTCTTTTGTGCTAAATGCCGTCATTTTCATCTGACGACGACACAGCTCACCAATTCCGAGTGTACGAGTTGTCACAGCGAAACAGCTCACCAATTACCAATATACGAGTTGTCAGAACATTTTCATCATAGCTCTCTAGATTTGTATCTAATACCGCTTATACCGGTGCCAGGGGTCGTGTGGTCATATCATCTAAGCTGCCACATGAACAGGTACAATAAAAGCGTACCTGAGATACAAAACATATCACGAATCGTTAGATTCTTGGTATGTGCTTTAGAATGGGTTAACCGGAAGACTATACTGTGAAGTCACGTGGCTCTATCAGCATGTCGGCATCTCTTCCCACTTCCCTAATATGTGTTGTAATTTTTACCTGTATATGGTGAGATTCTGCTGGTGGACGTTTCGTCCCCGAGGCCCGCCCCCTGTACAGACCTTTTTGTCTTTGATATATGTTGGCATTTGTGAGAAGTTGTTGCTGGGTCGACATCGGACCTTACAGACTAGTCTTTTGTGTTAAATGCCGTCATACTCATCTGACGACGATACAGCTCATCAATTCCGAGTGTACGAGTTGTCACAGCGAAACAGCTCACCAATTACCAATATACGAGTTGTCAGAGCATTTCCATCATAGCTCTCAAGATTTGTATCTAATATCGCTTATGCCGGTACTAGGGTCCGTGTGGTCATGTCAGACAAGTTGCCACATGAACAGGTACAATAAAAGCGTACCTGAGATACAAAACATGAGTAGTGTGACTAACGTCACAGGACGTTGGTGAGGAAGATGACTTGGGGGTCCAAGCGTAATGTTATAAGTCACCTAAGTAGGTCAAATTTTCATCAAAAGTAAGTCAGCTCAGAACTTGCTGGTAACAATTTCCTAATGCACGTTCATGACAAAAATCAAGGTTCTAATGTCAACGGTTCTCCTTATTTTGCCGACGAATTGATTCGGATGGACTGACTCACTCACTCACTCATTACTGGACAATTTGCAAATGACAGCTTACTTCGTAGGAACATATCACGAATCGTTAGATTCTTGATATGTGCTTTATAATAGATTAACCGGAAGACTATACCGTGAAGTCATGTGGCTCTGTCAGTAAGTCGGCACCTCTTCCCACATATGTGTTGTAATTGATATCCTATCACGTTCGAACCATGGATAAATTCAAAATGGCGGCCGTCAAATAATCTCCCCTATGCTCTTAAATTGCAGTTATCTTCAGGGATAAATTATAATATAATTATATTCTTACATTGTGAAACAGCCTGCCCGAAAATACTGGCTCGGTGAGAATCAAACTCACGACTTAGGGCTGCTCTACTGACTGATCTACCGAGTCCAGTCGGGAACAGATCGCTAGTTCAATCCATTTCACAATACGCGGCTTATTGCCACGATAACAAGTGAATTTTGAATATATTCGAAGATACAATATTTCGACTAATAATTGCTGTCACCTTCAGGGATAAATTATATTATATTTTATCTTCCCACAATGTGAAACCCCCTGGTTTGGCTCCCACCCTCCAACACTAAATATCGTTCTTACTCCTTGAGCTAGGGGGCTGAAACTTACCACACTATAACCTTGGGTAAAACTTTACCTTAAAATGTAAATGACATGTCAATGACGTCATATCCCAAAAGGCATTAATTGGTCGATAGTTCAGTCAGATTTTTCGATTTTATAATTGATGTGACTTTCTCCACAACTACTGCATACCATATTAGTAAATAATAGTCAGATATGGAATACAAGCAGATACTGAATATCGACAGAAAAGCAAACATTTTGAGGAAAGATGGAAAATATAACTTGAATGTTAATCCTACTTGAACACCATTTTACCCATGATCCTCTCCTCCGAAGGTTATGCAAATATGCTCAAGATATAATAAATATGATAAACTGCAAAGTCATGCCGTGTCAGCTCTCAAGTTTGTGTTGCTCGAAAAGTAGGGTAGAAAGTTTGATAGGGGGCGGGGTCATAATGCCCTCCACCCCTTTCAGACCTGGTCGGGTTATTGAGTAAATTTTTGACAAACCGAAGTCTATTACAAACTAACAATCTTCACTGCATTAGATCTACACCCGCTTATATCGTGGTCAGAACTATACGCCTTGGGGAGGATGCTACGCTATCCCCCTCTCCTTCCCCGCCCACCCAATCCACCTACCCAACCCTCTGGACTAGACTGGAACCGATAAATAATTAAAAGCTGGCGTTCCGTGATAGCCTATAATTTTGGGGGCCATAGGTAAATTTAAAATGGTATTTTTGCATTTACGAGCACAAGTACCTAAAATTACTTTATTTCGCGATAGGTGCTAACTTGTGCTCACGAGATAGGAGCTAACTCGTTCCCACGAGTCCGGAGCGAACTGGTTCCCACGAAATAACTCGTTTCCACGAGATAGGATCTATGTCGTGCGCACGAGATAGAGACGAGGCTCAGTGTGGCCAAACCGAGGCCTTATGTGCATTTAACATGAAGCCTCGTTTCTATGTCGTGCGCACGAGATAGCGTCTATCTCGTGCGCACGACATAGCAATGCCAATTTATTTTCTCCCATGTCCCCTGGGGGCTTCCGAACTAAATAGACTATTTTGTCAATTATTATCGTTTTACATGAGAGATTTTACATCACACCAAAAGTATGATTGCATCAAGCAAAACGATATCACTGATGCAGAACAGAATGCCATAGAAGTATTTAACTGATTTTTGTTAATGTAATCAAAAATAGTCAGATCTATATGTCAATTGACAGGACTATGCAGGCCCAAACATAAAAAACTCTGATTTGATTACGTTCATTTTTTATTTCGTTTAATGAGAAGAGATTGAGATTGTCGCCAATTCCGGCATTCTAATGGAAACATATAGAAAATTTAGAACATCAAGGGTTTTTTTCCAGATGTAACCCCTGAATGTCAATGTAATTTCCAAACAGCAATTACATTGATCCACATATATTCAGACGCATATATCATCGAAGAGCTGAATTCAGCGTTTTGTAGTTATACATGTATAATTCCTCGTCTATTCTTAAACGGTGCAGTATGCGCTTTTGGAAATCTTTATAACCTATTCAGCGGAATGTTAAATTAACAATCAAAAATGTTATTTTATTACAATATGTTCACGGAGTTTTAGAAAAGATGACGACACATCACGGTGATTATGTAGAAGAACGCTTTTCTTTAAACTAGTCCCTATTGTTCCCACTTCTCACTAGTCTCCGCTGCTCCCACTTCTCCGACTGCTCTCACTGCATGCTTTTGCTTGGATGTTTAAAGCCCTTCAAATAAAAGTCAACCAAGTAAATTAGTACAACATGAAATAATGTTACATCTGGTGCTTTCTTTCCCAGAGAAGCCTTGATTATATGAACGCCTAATAGTTGGGTCATCTGGAGCAATTCCGTCACCGTGGAGAGCGAAGGTTCGTTTCTCAGTGGATTTGTATTCTATGAAGATTAATTAAAAAATTCAGCGGGGGTGTCCCTCGCGAAAGTGTGGGCGGAACCTGTGAGAGCCCGAAATCCAAAATGGCTGCCGTCGGCCATTTTGAATTTTATTTTTTTCATGGTTTGGCCTACAGTAATGCTCAGTACATGCTTTCTGGGGTTTTTGGGGGCGAGGAATTCATATTTGATGCCGTTTTCTTAATTTGACCTAGTTTTGACCTTCAAATCCAAGATGGCCGCCGATTTTCAGCTCAGAATGGTCAATTTTTTAAATTCGGCTTACAGCCTTCATAATAGGCTCTAATGAAAGCTCTGATCATGCTGAGTTGAGTGATGGACAGTAAAACTATACGAAATTCATCTTAGATGTAACAGGTTATCGTTGATTCACCTCATGAATATCGGCTCTCCATGGCCACAAAATTACTGAAAATGACCCTTCGAATTAATTGATGATATGTGTAAAATTGGATTACATGGGTATGCATAATTTGTCATCACCAGACACCGCCCGATTAAAGGTTACGGTTGATTATCAATTATCGGTCCTCGGGCTTTATTCCTATCAGAAAAGTAATCTATTCGGGTACTAAATCACTTTTCTGAGCAAAACTGAACATAAAGTACTCCATTGTCCTTTAGTTACTCAACACCAACATCAACTATACACCATAATAAAAGCAGAGACTTGTCCTCTGGTTACGGTACTCAAGGATGTCAGACAGGATGTTGTAGTAACTCTAAACGCCTGTCCATTCATGGCTAGCCTAGCATTTAATTGGGCGATGTCGAGTAATTTACCCTGATTTTGCAACTCAACAATGATTAGCAACTAATAGACCCCTACTCCTCATCCGAATCTGTTGATTCTCCAAATGCATTGTCATCATCACTACTACTCTCATCGCTGCTGTCATCTGAACAGTCATGAGGTGTGAGCTGGGGGCAAGGGTGGTAGGGTATGGCGCACTGGTAGGTACTTTCCATTTATGATTTCCAACGATGGCCAATGGGAGACGGATGATCTAGCAAGTTGTAATGGAGCTGGCAATATGTGATGTAGTTCATCCTTTCCACATGGTGATTTCACGTGTCATCATCAGGTGGGAGGCGGACCATGCTCTTCTTCATTTTGTGCCACTTGGAAGCTCTGGCCTGCCCGCAAGTAATATCTGCACTTTCAGCATAGACTTTGGAGAGGACAAATGCTTTCACAACAGCTTTAACTTCGTCCTGTAACTCCAAACTCTCACTCTCTCGTCCAAGGAGCTCTCTCGTCTCATGATCATTGATCACTTTCTGCAACAATCTCTTTTTCCCTTGCCCATAGAATTCTGATGTGTGGTCGCTACCAGTGATCACATGGAGAGGTATGATGATATTTGTAACATCTTCTGAGAGCATGACATGGCAATTGATTAACTCATGCTTGCGTTTCATCAGCAGATCACCTCGGAGTTATTGCGAGACATAAGCCACTTGGACATACACGTCTGTGTCCTCGCTGTCTAGGACAACTGCTGCAGTGTGGTTCTCAGCCCTCAGCTTGGCATAGGCAGAGAGCAGCATTGTATCTGCCTCTGGATGCTTGAATCCATAGTCCATGCTCGCCACGCCAGTGCTCAGATTGGTTGAAGTCTCGCCCTCACAGTATATGATGCCACCTCGCACACGATCAACTTGTGTTTTCATCTGTTCTATTACAAGCTTTTGCAGTCTGACCTTGTTTGCTGAATTGACCATTACTTTGTTGAACTCAACAGCTCCTGAGAATATGTCTTCGGGCTTTGGAAAACCATTTAGGACGTGTGGATGGTTTGCTGCCCGTCAATTGTGCTCATCAGCCTTGGTGCTGAGTGGAAGGTCATACTTGTCGTTGACGAGGATGATGAGGCGTGCATCAGTGTGGCGTAAGATGATGATAGCGCAGATCTTATCCAAGTAATCACTCCAGCGGTACTCTGAGCCATCCCTCTTCTTACCCTCACGGTCCTCGGGTGCGGGGGTGGCTAGCCGCCAGATGAGCCCCATGTCCACGAGGCTGACGTGATTCCGTGGTTTTTAAGCAACTGGGTCTAGGTTGAACAGCTGTAACAACTTGCTCTTACTAGTTTTGCGCATCGACCCATCTACATTGTACATTGATAGACACTCGTCGGTCACTTGCCCCTCAAGGGCTGACTCAAGTTGGATCATACCTGACCCCTCCGCAAGGTACACCAGGGCCACTAGCCCAGACCTCTCTCTGAGCACGATCGACGAACAGCAAAACATCCACACATCCCAAATATTTTTCTAAAGCCCGAAGACATATTCACAGGAGCTATTGGGTTCATTAAAGGTCAAACTACAGAAGCTTGTAATAGAACAGATGAAAACACAAGTTGATCGTGTGCGAGGTGGCATCATATACTGTGAGGGCGAGACTTAAACCAATCTGAGCACTGGCGTGGCGAGCATGGACTATGGATTCAAGCATCCAGAGGCAGATACAATGCTGCTCTCTGCCTATGCCAAGCTGAGGGCCGAGAACTACACTGCAGCAGTTGTCCTAGACAGCGAGGACACAGACGTGTATGTCCAAGTGGCTTATGTCTCGCATCAACTCCGAGGTGATCTGCTGATGAAACGCAAGCATGAGCTAATCAATTGCCATGCCATACTATCAGAAGATGTTGCAAATATCATCATACCTCTCCATGTGATCACTGGTAGCGACCACACACCAGGATTCTATGGGCAAGGGAAAAAGAGATTGTTGCAGAAAGGGATCAATGATCCTGAGGCGGGAGAGCTCCTTGGGCGATTGGGTGAGGGTTTGGAGTTACAGGACGAAGTCAAAGCTGATATGAAAGCATTTGCCCTCTGCAAAGTCTATGCTGAAAGTGCAGATATTATTTGCGGGCAGGCCAGAGCTTCCAAGTGGCACAAAATGAAGAAGAGCATGGTCCGCCTCCCACCTGATGATGACACGTTGAATCACCATGTGGAAAGGACGAACTACATCACATATTGCCAGGTGCATTACAACTTGCTAGATCATCCGTCCCCCATTGGCCATGGTTGGAAAATCATAGATGGAAAGTGCCGACCAGTGCGCCATACCCTGTCACCCTTGCCCCACCAGTTCACAGCTCGTGACTGTTCAGATGACAGCAGCGATGAGAGTAGTAATGATGATGACAATGCGTTTGGAGAATCAACAGATTCGGATGAGGAGTAGGGGTCTATTAGTTACTAATCATTGATAAGTTGCAAAACCAGAGTACATGCATTGTACTTCCATAGAATAAAAGAATAGTGATGTAAATTACTAGACACTGCCCAATTAAATGCTGCGCTAGCCATGAATGGACAGGCGTTTAGAGTTACTACAACATCCTGTCTGACATCCTTGAGTTCCGTAACCAGAGGACAAGTTTCTGCTTTTATTATGGCGTATAGTTGACGTTGATGTTGAGTAACTAAAGGACAATGGAATAGTTTATTTTCAGTTTTGCTCAAAAGTCATTTAGGACCTGATTAGATTACTTTTCTGATCGGAATAAAGCCTGAGGACCGATAATTGACTACCAACGTAAACTTTGAGGTACATCAGCCGTAACCTTTAATCGGGCGGTGTCTGGTGATGACAAATTATGCATACCAATGTATTCCAATTTACACATATCAAGTAATTCGTTGGGTCATTTTCAGTAATTTGGTGGCCATAGAGAGCCGATATTCATGAGGTGAATCAACAATAACCTGTAACCTTTTACCTCTAAGATGAATTTCGTATAGCTTTACTGTCCATCACTCAACTCAGCATGATCAGAGCTTTCATTAGAGCCTATTATGAAGGCTGTACGCCGATTTTAAAAATTGACCATTCTGAGCTGAAAATCGGCGGCCATCTTGGATTTGAAGGTCATAACTAGGTCAAATTATGAAAACGACATCAAATATGAATTCCTCGCCCCCAAAAACCCCAGAAAGCATGTACTGAGCATTATTGTAGGCCAAACCATGAAAAAAATAAAATTCAAAATGGCCGACGGCAGCCATTTTGGATTTCGGGCTCTCACGGGTTCCGCCCACACTTTCGCGAGGGACACCCCCGCTGAATTTTTTAATTAATCTTCATAGAATACAAATCCACTGAGAAACTAACCTTAGCTCTCCACGGTCACGGAATTGCTCCAGATGACCCAACTATAAGATCTCGAAGTCCCTCCTATAGAAAAGGCTCAGTAGTATATAAAACATGTTTCAATGCCCATTTCACCCGGATGTAGAGGTCATTTGTGGCGGTCACGTGGCGGTCGGAGAGGTCAAGTGTACTATAGTTCCGGCAGAATGACCAAAAGCTACCTCCAATACAGGAGAGTTCCAATTGTTGGAGGGAATGTATTCAGAATGTATTCATCCGCGGTGATGCGGTCTGGCAGCGGTTTTGGCGGTGATTCGGTCGCGAGAAAAAGCTTCCGCGGAGAAAAAGTAGTCCCTAGATAAAATGGTCCGATTGGGTCGAGTGAGGTATCAAAGTGAAGCATTCGTGAAGGGGCATCTAATGGGCTGGGTGTGGGGTTGAAATATCAGCATTCTGCGCATGCACGGTGGCCCAAGGGTATGAAAATAGCCGTTTTGGGATGTAGGGGAGCCCCTCATGGGCCGATGGAGGTGTATGAGGTATCAAAGTGAAGCCTATGTGAGGGGGCATCTGATGGGCTGGGTGTGGGGTTGAAATATCGGCATTCTGCGCATGCGCGGTGGCCCAAGGGTATGAAAATAGCCGTTTTGGGATGTAGGGGAGCCCCTAATGGTCCAATGGGGTCGAATGAGGTATCAAAGTGAAGCATTCGTGAAGGGGCATCTGATGGGTTGGGTGTGGGGTTGAAATATCGGCATTTTGCGCATGCGCGGTGGCCCAAGGGTATGGAAATAGACGCTTTGGATCTAGGGGAGCCCCTAGTGGACCAATGGGGTCGAGTGAGGTATCAAAGTGAAGCATTCGTGAAGGGGCATCTGATGGGTTGGGTGTGCGGTAGGAATATCATTCTGCGCATGCGCGAACGCAATGCGGAGCTCTCGTCCAATCAGAAGCGAGTATTTCAAATCCGTCACAGAGCTCTCAGCCAATCAGAAGCGAGTATTTTTGACCCGGTGCATTATGGGCCATATCCAAGATGGCGGCACGTATGTTCAAGATGGCGGCACATCCGGTGTCGAAAACTGGCCATTTCGTCGGGATGTGGTCACTTAGTGTCGAAACTGGACCCTGTATGGGTCCCGCTAGCCGTTTTGGAGCTAGGAGAGCCCCTAATTGGCCGATGGAGTTGTATGAAGCCTAGGTGAAGCCTAGGTGAGGGGGTGGGTGAGGGGTGGGTGCATGTAAAACTTTTCCTGAAAAAAAAAACGGAACACGGACTTTATCGAAAAATCCGGGAAAATGCCTATATGGGGTATGGGGGGTATATAGGTCGCCGGGATTAACAGGGCTTGCCTATCAATATAGTTATCTCCCCCTAGTTCCAGGGTGGGTGTATGTAAAAATTTTCCAGAAAAAATACGGAACACGGACTTTATTCTAAATTACGTGAAAATGCCTATATGGGGTATGGGGGGTATAGGATCATCCTGGGAAAACTACTTCTCGACATTTGCGGTATAGGTTGTGGGGTCTCGTTTTCTTAGTCTCGTCAAGACAAACATGATAGGAAGTGTCCCGGAGCGAATCGGTGAAATTTTTGAAAAAGTACGATATAGCCCCATATAGTCCCATACTGGGGGTATAGGACCCATGTTGAACCTAATGGGAAACCTATTTCTAGACATTTGCGGTAGGGTTGTTTGGATTTGTTTTTCACGTCTCGTCATTTAGAACATGATAGGAAGTGTCCCGGAGCGAATCGGTGAAATTTTTGAAAAAGTTCGAGGAGCCCCATATAGACCCGTAGGCCTATAGTCCCATACTGGGGTATAGGACCAATGTTTGTCCCCTGGGAAACCTACTTCTATACATTTGAGATAGGGTTGTTTGGATTTGTTTTTCACCTCTCGTCATTTAGAACATGATAGGATGTGTCCCGGAGCGAATCGGTGAAATTTTGGAAAAAGTCACCGAGGCCTGGGTAGGCTCATATAGACCCATATACTGCGATATAAGCCCAATGTATGTATAAATTCATACGGGGTGGACATTGTGAGGTCTAGGTGGGCCACTAATGGGCCAATGGTGTCGTATGAGGTCTTATTTTGAAGCTCTCATGCAGGAGCACTTGACTACACTAATGGTTCGTCCGTGTTCAATAGTCTGCGCATGCGCAGTAGAGAAAGCAGGCATTTTTTGAGGTATGTGGGTGTATTTGGGGTATAGATGGGTTATTCACGGTTCGAATGGGTCGTGTGAGGTATCAATGTGAAGCTTGTGTGCGGTAGAGTCAGAATGGCGTGTTTTTAAATGCAAGTCGCGTCAATCTGCGCATGCGCAGCCTGGCCGTAGTATAGAAAGCAGGCATTTTTGGGGGTGTGTGTGGGTGTGTTTGGGTTAGAGATGCACCGCTATGGGTCCGAATGGGTCGTGGAAGGTGTCAAAGTGAAGCTTGTGTGGGGTAGAGTCAGAATGGCGTGGTTTTAAATGCAAGTCGCGTCAATCTGTAAAGCGGTTTAAAGGTTTCCACCGCGGTGGAAACCTTTGCGCGCCGGGGTCAAATGTCAGTTCCGGTCACCTTTAGCGACGTACACCAATCAGAAGCGAGTATTTCAAATCCGTCACAGAGCTCTCGTCCAATCAGAAGCGAGTATTTTGACCCGGTGCATTATGGGACATATCCAAGATGGCGGTTCCAAAATGGCGGATCCAACATGGCGGCTCCAAAATGGCGGATCCAACATGACCTGGAAAGCGGCGTATGTCAGAGCAATAGCACAAAAGCAACATTTGTTTGAACGCATCATTAAACGACGTTAAAGCGTTAAGAAAGTGTGTTAAGGCGTTGAGACGGGCGTTAAGGCGTTGAGACGGGCGTTAAGGCGTAACGACGGGGGTTGACGGGCGTCGCTGCATTTCGATGAATTGGTGTCAATTCCATGGAAATCAGAGCTTCTGAGCTAATTCACCAGGGCGTTGAAGCGTTAAGCTAAGCGTTGACGGGCGTTACTGTCTATAAAAGCGAGCGTATTTCCAAAAACACGCACAGTCGACGTTCAACCGTCAACATGACTCATACTTGCTCTGATACGATACGATGCGACACCAAAAAACTATACATGGGATTGAAGACTCTGAGGAGTCCGTTGAGGCGAATGCTGATACAGAGACTGTGTACCGACTGATACCGAAACAGAGATTGCCGAGAGTCTATCTAGTGATGCGGGGAGCTTGACCTCAGATAGTCAGCATACGTCCGTGGAAAGTGAGGCAGAACCTACCTTCTGGGATCGTATTGTGACAGCAGCTATCAATACTTACGCTGCAGCGATTGAGGACGCCGGAGAGGATAATTTACAACAGACGTACACCCAAATGCGCCCCCGCATCAGGAAAACAGCCATGGCGATCTATGAACAGTATACCTTACTACCGCTTGAAATGAAAGGCGACCCCACGCACAGGTCCATCATGAAGACCAAGCGTCACTTCGAAGCGGCTATGGGGCTACCACCCACCGAGGCCCTGGAAAATGCGATCAGAATGCGCAAACAACTGTTTCAGGACATGCTGCCCGAAGAATATCCAGGCCTGTCGGACGATGATTAAAATAAGCGGTTCAGAGCGAACATGGTCGAAGATGGAACTTGCTGAAATGGCGACTTCTGATTGGACAAGAATACATCTAACGGCTGGAACAAATATGACAGATGCAAATGGTGGCCTCTGATTGGGCAAGAGTCTTTTTGAGTTGTAAAGATACGCAACGCGGCTCCCCCAGCGTGGGTATGCTGTAACATTGGGGAAAATAAACTATATGAAAAAACTTCTTGTTGTTGTTGTTGTTGTTCTCTCATGTGTCATCTTTGTTGTTGTTGTTGTTGTTCTCTCTCCGGTCTATATCATGGCGTCAAGGCGTTATGTTAGAGCGTTAAGACGTAACTACGAGCGTTGACGGGCGTCACTGCATTTCGAAGAATTAGTGACAATTCCATGGAATATCTAGAAAAGCAGAACTTCTGAGCTATTTCACCAGGGCGTTGAAGCGTTAAGCTTGGCGTTGGCGGGCGTTGCTACAAGATGCCACCTCATACGACGCATTCGGACCAGGGATGGTCCCTCTCTACACCAAATACCTTCCTTCACTACCCCAAAATGTCCACTTTCGCTACTACTCGTACCGATGACGTCACCGATGACGTCACACATGCTGAGGAGATCCCTCAAATCGAAGTCTACATCCCGAGAGCTACAACATGACACCTTCCAGGACGCATTGAACCAAGGATGGTCCATCTCTACCCCAAATACCTTCCTTCACTACCCCGAAATGACCACTTTACTTACTACAACCAACTGCGCATGCGCAGATTGACGCGACTTGCATTTAAAACCACGCCATTCTGACTCTACCCCACACAAGCTTCACTTTGACACCTTCCACGACCCATTCGGACCCATAGCGGTGCATCTCTAACCCAAACACACCCAAACACACCCCCAAAAATGCCTGCTTTCTATACTACGGCCAGGCTGCGCATGCGCAGATTGACGCGACTTGCATTTAAAAACACGCCATTCTGACTCTACCCAACACAAGCTTCACATTGATACCTCACACGACCCATTCGAACCGTGAATAACCCATCTCTACCCCAAATACACCCACATACCTCAAAAAATGCCTACTTTCTCTACTACGGCCAGGCTGCGCATGCGCAGACTATTGAACACGGACGAACCATTAGTGTAGTCAAGTGCTCCTGCATGGGAGCTTCAAAATAAGACCTCATACGACACCATTGGCCCATTAGCGGCCCACCTAGACCTCACAATGTCCACCCCGTATGGATTTATACATACATTGGGCTTATATCGCAGTATATGGGTCTATATGAGCCTACCCAGGCCTCGGTGACTTTTTCCAAAAAATTCACCGATTCGCTCCGGGACACATCCTATCATGTTCTAAATGACGAGAGGTGAAAAACAAATCCAAACAACCCTACCGCAAATGTATAGAAGTAGGTTTCCCAGGGGACAAACATTGGTCCTATACCCCAGTATGGGACTATAGGCCTACGGGTCTATATGGGGCTCCTCGAACTTTTTAAAAAATTTCACCGATTCGCTCCGGGACACTTCCTATCATGTTCTAAATGACGAGACGTGAAAAACAAATTCAAACAACCCTACCGCAAATGTATAGAAGTAGGTTTCCCAGGGGGACAAACATTGGTCCTATACCCCAGTATGAGACTATAGGCCTATGGGTCTATATGGGGCTCCTCGAACTTTTTCAAAAATTTCACCGATTCGCTCCGGGACACTTCCTATCATGTTCTAGATGACGAGACGTGAAAAACAAATCCAAACAACCCTACCGCAAATGTCTAGAAGTAGGTTTCCCATTAGGTTCAACATGGGTCCTATACCCCCAGTATGGGACTATATGGGGCTATATCGTACTTTTTCAAAAATTTCACCGATTCGCTCCGGGACACTTCCTGTCATGTTTGTCTTGACGAGACTAAGAAAACGAGACCCCACAACCTATACCGCAAATGTCGAGAAGTAGGTTAACCAGGATGGTCCTATACCCCCCATACCCCATATAGGCATTTTCACGTAATTTAGAATAAAGTCCATGTTCCGTATTTTTTCAGGAAAATTTTTACATACACCCACCCTGGAACTAGGGGGAGATAACTCTATTGATAGGCAAGCCCCGTTAATCCCGGCGACCTATATACCCCCCATACCCCATATAGGCATTTTCGCGGATTTTTCGATAAAGTCCGTGTTCCGTTTTTTTTTTTCAGGAAAATTTTTACATGCACCCACCCAGCCCATCAGATGCCCCCTCATCTAGGCTTCACATGGATTCCTCATCCAACTCCATCGGCCCATTAGGGGCTCCCCTAGCTCCAAAACGGCTAGCGGGACCCATACAGGGTCCAGTTTTCGACACTAGGTGACCACATCCCGACGAAATGGCCAGTTTTCGACACCGGATGTGCCGCCATCTTGAACATACGTGCCGCCATCTTGGATATGGCCCATAATGCACCGGGTCAAAATACTCGCTTCTGATTGGCTGAGAGCTCTGTGACGGATTTGAAATACTCGCTTCTGATTGGACGAGAGCTCCGCATTGCGTCTGCGCATGCGCAGAATGATATTCCTACCGCACACCCAACCCATCAAATGCCCCATCACGAATGCTTCACTTTGATACCTCACTCGACCCCATTGGTCCACTAGGGGCTCCCCTAGCTCCAACACGTCTATTTCCATACCCTTGGGCCACCGCGCATGCGGAGAATGCCGATATTTCAACCCCACACCCAACCCATCAGATGCCCCTTCACGAACGCTTCACTTTGATACCTCACTCGACCCCATTGGACCATTAGGGGCTCCCCTACATCCCAACACGGCTATTTTCATACCCTTGGGCCACCGCGCATGCGCAGAATGCCGATATTTCAACCCCACACCCAGCCCATCAGATGCCCGCTCATATAGGCTTCACTTTGATACCTCACTCGACCCCATTGGACCATTAGGGGCTCCCCTACATTCCAAAACGGCTATTTTCATACCCTTGGGCCACCGCGCATGCGCAGAATGCCGATATTTCAACCCCACACCCAGCCCATCAGATGCCCCCTCATATAGGCTTCACTTTGATACCTCATACACCTCCATCGGCCCATGAGGGGCTCCCCTACATCCCAAAACGGCTATTTTCATACCCTTGGGCCACCGTGCATGCGCAGAATGCTGATATTTCAACCCCACACCCAGCCCATTAGATGCCCCTTCACGAATGCTTCACTTTGATACCTCACTCGACCCAATCGGACCATTTTATCTAGGAACTACTTTTTCTCCGCGGAAGCTTTTTCCCGCGACCGAATCACCGCCAAAACCGCTGCCAGACCGCATCACCGCGGATGAATACATTCTGAATACATTCCCTCCAACAATTGGAACTCTCCTGTGTTGGAGGTAGCTTTTGGTCATTCTGCCGGAACTATAGTACACTTGACCTCCCCGACCGCCACGTGACCGCCACAAATGACCTCTACATCCGGGTGAAATGGGCATTGAAACATGTTTTATATACTACTAGGCTCATACGTTCTTTGCTGTTCCTCTAAATGGAACATTTGATATATTTTTGGAAAGATTTGGATTTTGGCAATTAATTAGAATTAGTTCTTTAATATTTGGAGTAGTATTAAGGCAATTTCTAGACAAAAAACATTTTCGGCCGCTAATATCCTCTGATGTTTTAGAGTAAACGTTTCAAAATTTGGTGTATTTGTTCTGGACATTTTAAGGAAGTCCGCTGGTGGTTTTTGGCTTTGGCAGCCATTTTCCTGTTTTTCCTATTGGATTATCTCCCTTTCCTAGGTTAAGAGATAGAGATTTCCTTTAAAAGCCTTCTAGCCGAGAATTTTGCACAGCAACATCCATCCAATTTGATAAATTTTGATAGACATTGTGATTATCTGCAAACAGTTAGAATATAAGAAAAAGTTAAATACTATTTATATGAATTTTCCATGAATATGCTTCAAAACTACGGCTATTCCCTATGATTTCTGGGTTATCAAATTGAGCATGGGTCAGTCCACTTAACGTTACCTACAGCTAAAAAATGCACACCAACCTACATTTTTTTCTTTGTTTTTCCTCATATTACACAATTATGAATGCAACAACACACACTATTCAAAAAGTTAATTACTTTGATTTACCACCAGCGGACATCCTTAAACTCCAAATGGTTTTCACGGTTTCTTTAATTTCGCCATATAATTGTTCATATAGTTAATTTATATTGATAACAAAACTTGATAGGTTCAAGAAGAAACATAAGTATTTGACTATGTGAGGGATGCCTTTTTGCAGCATGTATTATATGCCAAATTTGGATAAGGATAAGGTAAATTCTTAGGGTATGCCACATTTCGGAACATTCTGTTGAACCGCACGTCTGGTCCGTCATTTAATATTTAGCCATCGTCCATTTAGTAAGATCAAATCCAGCTGTGAAACAAAGGCGAACGAGTTTGGCGTTAAACAGAAGAGAACAAGAAGCGCGCCGTAAAGATTGCGCTGTATATAATTCCGATGCTAGGGCCCGTATCAACCCCCTGCACTTCAAGAATATCCATATTGTTTATATGAAAAATCAAAATCATAGCGACTGAAAGTATCTAGATAACGACTTTTATAACGTATATTATACGGATGGAAAACACTGATCAACGATACGGATTTTACATTTGAAAGTCTGTTGCCGGAACTAGTCAATGTTTATGTGAACGACAACGTTTTTTTTCAATTTGGCGCTACTGCTGTTATACGAATTAGGTATTTAGATTATGAACGCGGACATTCTTCAATGGACGACGGTTGAATTTTGAATGACGGAATGAACGCGTGTATTCTCAGATTTCTAAACTAAACCCATACATGTAAATTATGACAGTTTGAATCATGTATTTATAATTTCATTTAAAAAATAGCCCAGTGGCCCCCAATACCCTTGGGCTATCAGTTATTGGCTACACTCAGCAAACATGCGTTGCATAAGATGTTTTTCAAAACTCTGACCAGTTCAACTAAAATATGCCATAGTAGGGTTGACTGAAGTTCTCTCATACAAGAAAACATTGCTGTTGGACCACGTCAACTTTTACAAAAGCCTTAACTGACCGGGAAAAATTGCGCCGAGATTCTGGTTGAGACTGATCAAATTCCTAGCATTAAATATACTCTTTTATATAGCTCTTCATTCTGCAATCAAGTAATTTAATATTTGAAAAATAGATCACTGTCAGTCATCTTCAACAGAGTTTCTGGTCTATTCTCACATATATGCATGTGGAACATGAATTCAGATATCTTAGATCTAACGCTTAGAATTTGTCCTTTAGAAGATAGGTCACGTTCAGCCATATTCAACAAACTTCGGGTTCATCACCAGTTGCATAGGCAGTATAAATCTTGACAGTGTAGATATTCTCCATGAAATGTCGTACTAAATAAAATCTGACCTGGATAAAATAGGTCAACGTCAGTCATCTTCAATCCACCTCTGGACCATATCCAGATGTATTCAAAGTATTAATTTGGAAAGCCTAGCTATATTTCTTCATGCTTTTTCATAGTAAACCTAAGGTAATCAAGGTCAGTCATCTGCGATAGGCTTCTAGTCAATCAGTTGCATACGAATTTGGAGACACTAGATTTAATCATTTTAAATATTACAAATACTAGTATATGACCTTCATAAAATCAACGACTGTAATTATCACGAGGCTTCTGACCCAACACCAGCTGCATATGTGATATGATCTCAAAATGCCTGGCTATAATAATCCTCCTTGAGATATCGTGTCCACAAGAAAGATGGACAGACGACCGACAGACAGACAGGCAGACGGAGTTGAGGACGACAATTCCCCTCGAACAAAATTGCCCGAGGGGTAACAAACCGCCGACTTTTTGAGGGGGTGGCGGTGGATGCTTACCCGTTTAACTCGTTCACCCGCTTTCATGACATCCACTAAATCCACATCGTCGTGTTTCTCCAATGCCTGTATATTCATCGCAAGTAGCCCTATGACTACCACCAGGGCGAGACAAGTGTATTTCATGCTGAGGAGCAAACATACAAATTTTGAGGAAACAATATATAAAGCCTCACGTACATAAAACAGAAGACCAAATTGAGAGATACATTAAAAAAGTAAAATATTTGTATGAAGTCAAATGGTCAAATAAATGTCGATGTAGGCCACAAACTGAGACCAGCCTTGAAAGAACAGCCGAAAGGTGTAGGCTACAAACCATACCAGAACTGAGTAGTTTTCGGCATGATCGCTCCTGACCACATTTATTAACTCAATGTTATATCCCATCAATATTTTTAGTTACGGAGGAGGTCGGGTCAGCCTTTCCTGCAAAATTTCAAATACATTTTATTTTGACCTCTGCGAATTCGCCTCAAACTCGGCAGTCGCCAAATTTGTTCACTTTAGGATACGGTCCACGTTTATCTCGCCACAAAGAGAAAACCTTTCAGATAAATTATCCAACCATCCTGTAATTTTAACATCAGCTCTCATACCAATTGCTTTAAAACTGTAAACGTACACATCGGCGCATTTCTAAACACAATCTAACGTTTCCGTCGATGCCGATAATTGCTTCTCAACAGTCCAAAAAAAAACGAAAGTTATCAAAGCCCCTGCTCGTTCACGAGTCAAGCTTCCGTGTTTTAGAAGTAGTTTGATAATAATCTACCAACCCAGGCATGTGTTGTTGCGTATATCACCTTTGTCTTGAAAATAACAAAAGACGTTTTATGAAGAAATTATTCACTTGAACAATTTGTTGTATACATGTTTATTTTATAGTATCATAAAGTGTCTCGTGGAATAGTACACTATATTCAGACCACGATCACCTCGGGTAAATAAACGTTGAATTCGTGGTTTAAACATTCAAATTTCACAAATCTGCAGAAGCCCAGGTGCATCTTAATGTTGGACATAACATGACGGTACATGTAGAACTTCAGAGTCCGGAAAGCGAGAGACTGCACAGAACTTGGTACAGATACAGAGTGCCACACGTTCACCTCATGGTCTAGTGTATAGGGCTGTCGACAGGCGCTTATCGAATGGTACACATTCAACACTTAACCCGATCTGCGCTTTTCTTTACTACTACTCCTCGGCCGCGTATGTGCACCACGACGTCACTTCCGGCACAACTACCCAAGGCGTCGACACCCTGCACGGCCAACTATGGTTCAGGATGACTCCTAGAAACCTTTTCGCTACTGATCATTGACTGCGCATGCGCACAATGACGTAATAGTCACTCCATGTCCAGGACCCTGTGCGACTATACAAAACGAGAGTTGCCACATTTAGACCCAGAATAAAGCCTAAATCGTCCAAACTCTCCCCTTGCTCACCCGAAAATTCCCATTCTCTTCCACTCATCCACTGTGCATGCTCGCCATGACGTCAATTCCCAGTCAACATCCCATAAAACATCCCAGTCGTAGTCGACACCACGAGCGCTTTAAGGCCACACTCTGCACACTACATTTCAACCTTGAGCGGCCCCTAGATCGCCCAAACACGCCCATGCGCAAACCTAAACATGCCATCTTTCTCTACTACTCCTCGACTGCACGTGTGCACACGACGTCACTTCCGGTAAAACACCCCGCCGACAGAGCTTGAAGACGACAATCGGCTCGACCCGTTTGGATAACGTGTCTTCGAAGTCCTGTATTTACATGCACCCACAAGTCGCATGACCCATACGAACAAAGAGGCAACCACCTTGCTGGGGGTCTAATAATACCCCAGCCACCAGTCAGATTTTTGGACAGGATTCCCGGCCGCGCGCACATCGCCGGAAGTGACATCATATATAGTAAAATAGATGTTTGCCGAACACTTCGATTACTTTTCAAGTCTGCATAATACCTCTATTGACCTAGCGTTAAAAAGAATTATCTGGAGATTATTTTCCCTGTTTATCTGGACAGAGCATATGAAACTTAGTTCGCTCATGTGCAAAACTGAAGGAGTTGTTCGGCCGGATTCAAACTGAACCGTGCGTACTTGGATTTTCTTGGATTTTCCCCTACACGTCATAGCAATGTAGTAAAGGTCAACTTCCGCTTTTGGAGGCAGGGATATTAAATGCGCCTATATGAAATGGAGCATGCGCTGTGGGAAGATGGCACCAAGGGAGAGAGAGAATTATGGTTCAACGTCGCATTCGCGCTCCATGGGTCACCAATGACCAAGGCCAGGTGTCAACGGTTATACAACCACGGTTGCAATCCACATTTCCCCCCTCATCGCCTCCCGCTCACGAATCCGGAAGAATTTGAACAGATGTCAGTTTGTTTCTAAGTCCTATTTTTACATTTGGCCGACATTCAACTAATCGGAAGTGACCACTTCAAGTTCCCATGGATACCCCCATGCCTAAGGTCAACGGCCATACAACCTATATTTACAATCCACATTTCCATCTCATATTCAGTGTAGAATCCATCTCACGAATATGCGAATGTTTCAGCTTCTCATGAACTCCACGGTTACGGAATTACGGTTTGGAGGATATTTTCAAACTTTAAAGCGTCTGTTAAAATTTGTTGTGTCAAGTAGACATTCTATAGCTTATAATTAACTTATAGCCGCCAAATTTTGAATAATAGATAAATCTCCTTGAAATATTGCTGATTTATTGTTATATAGTAATTGGACATGTCCGTGAATGAATCACAGGTAAATGGACACGATTCTGTGTAAAAGAAAATGATAAGTCTAATCTCTTTCCGGGTTTGTTTTGATCTGGGTATTCTAATATGCTGTCTCATACTAACACACAGTATACCAAATGATGGCAAACTTTATTTCATAAGAAATGAGTTGGTTGGGTCATTATACGGGTTAAAACTAGTCCGTGACGGAACCACCAGATTTCGTGACGGTATCACGAGTGCGCATTTTAAATAATCGATAATTTATTTATAAAGTGCACATTTTCTCCAAAACATTATTTGTAGAATGAATTTGTCAATTTTCGTGAAAAGGTAAGACTCTGAACTGTTATTTGTCTAATGCAGACGGATATCTTATTAAGATACATATTATTAAATGGTATGCCTTTCTGTAAAATGCAACTTTCTGCATTGCTGAATCTAGAATTTCCCAAGTTGGTCAGGTTGATAAATTGATGGGAAAATAATTCCCACATAAAACACGTCTTCCGTGTTATTGGTGTGTCCCAGAGATATAGGAAGCGAGTGGAAGAAAAACCCGAATGCTAATATATTTTCCAATAAAAAAATATTGAGTTAATTTTCTCCGAAAAATATATGTTTTTAGCGATGTCCGCTTTCCTGTGGAATTCATGTTCTACAATAGCAGTGGTTCATGCGTTTAGAGTACTTGATGTGTGCTGTGTGTGAGATGACTGCCTTTGAAAGGTTGCTTTCTTTATTTACCGAGATAAAGAACACGAATCCAATCAAATCAAATGCCGAGAGAGGTTCGCCTGGACCCGTTTGATCTGGCGTATGAATATGATTGTAGATAGATAGATAGATAGATAGTTGTTTATTAACGTCTCACCACATATAACATGATAAAAACAATACAAAGCTAAAACAGTTATAGGTGCCACTCTGAAAAGAGTTATGAGAGACGGACATTACCAATATATATAAAACACTACATAAATATGGGTTATACCTCAAATAGTTAAGAAAATTTTTCTACGTTCTAAAACGAGAAAGCAGGCTTTGGCAGAAACAGGTGCCATTTGCGGGTTTCCGAGTACGAAAGACAACTTTTCCTTATCAGGAAGACCAAGAAAGCTGTTATCACATCCATAAACAAACTGGGCCTCTTGGTACAATTGAAACCTTAAATCTTCATAAAGTGGGCAATCGCATAAAACATGTTCCTCATTTTCTATTTTATCAGGACAAACGAAACAAATACGAGACTCTTCCAACAATCCTTCATATCTACCCGTTTCAATTTTTAATGGGGCAACCCCTAACCTGAATTTTTTTATATAATTTCGTAGTAACATAAGCTTCTGGTGCGTAATGGGTTTTGAACAGGGTGTACGTCCTTAACTTATTCCGGCTTCGACCCCTAATTGAGCCAACTCTTGTAACGGCTTTTCCCCAATCGTTAACATAGATACACATCATACATTCCTTAATACACCTGGTCACATATTTCGGCGCATACTTTACGTCCGTATTCAAAAAGTGACTCAAATCGTTTTCTTGGAAACATTTTTTTACCCGGAATACCCAGTTCCTATTCTTTTTATCTGCTTGCAGTACAGACCACAATAAAACTCTTTTGTTTAATCGACGAACATCCATATTTATGGTTTTACACCAAAACCGTCCTATACTACCCCACTGTCTTACAATTGGTGGTTCCCAGGCCATATCTCCACAAACACCTGCGTTTGGAGCATATTTTCCAACACCTAGGAAAAAACGATTTGCTCTATTATGCACTGCATTGATACACGACCTGGCACTTGTTCCCCAAATCGCAGATCCATAATTAATAACAGGCCAAACTAGTGAATTATATAACTTGGTGAACGTGCTGTACCGTACATCACCAATATATTTTGACTTGGCTATAACTAATCCTAATGCCCGGCTTGCTGACTGTGCTACTGCCTTTGCCATTTCGTCATAATCTAAGAATTGCGAAAGCACCAAACCCAAATAAACGTACCTATCCACAACCTCGATATCTAAATTACCACACGTAAACTTATATTGTGTACAAGGTTTGGCCTTACTTCGGAAATGAACAACTTTGGATTTTCCTTGGTTCACATGGATCTTATTATCTAAACACCATTCATCTAAACAATTTAAAAGACTTTGTAGATCAAATTCGGTTTCTGCTAATAAGACTACATCATCGGCATACATCAAAATTCCAACGGTCTCATTATCTATATGAACACCGATATCAAGGGCTTTGATTTTTAAGACCAAATCGTTTATAAAAAGGTTGAAAAGACAAACAACAAACACCCCTGTTTAAGACCTGAATTCACGCTGAACCAATCTGTATACATTCCATTCACTCTCACACAACATTCGATGTGATCATACATAGATTTTACAGCTCGCACCATTTTATCTCCTACACCTCTCACTATCAATTTATTCCACATCAACTCACGATTAACTGTATCGTACGCTTTTTTAAAATCTAAAAAAGCAGTAAATGTCGACAGCTTGCGATTTTTTCTAGTTTCAACAATATTACAAATTGAGCTTAAATGGTCTTCCGTATTTCGACCTTTTCTGAAACCATTTTGCTCATCAACGAGTAAACCATTGTCTTCGGCCCAATCCGACAGTCTAGCGTTCAGAATACTGCTATACAACTTGCAGCATGCGGGCAATAACGTAATTCCCCTATAACACATGGGATCGGCAGGATCGGAACTTGATGATTTAAGGATAGGATTTATAATACCTTTCGACCACACTCTCGGGGTTTTCCCCATTTCAAAACAAATACTAAATAATTTAAACAAGTAATCAATCACTGTTTCACCCGTCAGAACCTCTACTGGTATCCCATCTATCCCCAAGGCTTTACCCAATTTAGCCTTACATACAGCATCCACAACTTCATCTCTGGTGATGCAATTCGACAGAATGTCATCATTAATTTTGCCTCCGATGGAGTTGTGTGGGTCTAGGTTAAAGGAAACATTGTCTTCAGAGTTATTCAGTAAATCGGAAAAATCAGATCTCCATTTTTCTTTAACTATATTTATATTCCCTGTCGTAGATCCATCATCCAAGCGCACATGCATTGGGATGGATTTATTCCGTTCATTCCCAACACCAATGTTACCGATCCTTTGATTGTATGAACACCGTGCGTGGTAGCCCCTTTTACTCGGGAGTAGTTTCGCATCTATATATCGGAACGCGAGCAGTTCGAATGTGAGACCAGGCATCAAATACATATTCTCTTCAGTGAGTTCAATGTTTATTTATCGTACACCAATTTAAGAATACGTAACCCGTGTGAGGCAGTTTTTGTACACCCCCTGATAGTTTATCTTCTGCAGCAATGAATATTCAACATGACAATAATAATGTACATATTTTATGAAGGTGCATTCCCCGAGAAATTCATTTATGTAATTTACATAACAGCTGTTACTACCGTTTAGAAAATATTCAAAATTAAAAAAAAAGTAGAATGAAAACAGTAGCCTCCATTTTTTATCATTGAAATTTCGTGAAAACTGTGTAACCAATTTCAAATATGAAGGTATATTTTGACCAAAGACAACTAGATACAGTAAACGATGCATCGGTATTTTTTATTTTTTTTTGCCTAGTTCGATTTTCATAGCATTTTAATTAAAATGAATTGACAAAAGTCGATTATCTTACAACTTTCTGCATTGAAAGTTGAATAATGCAGAAATTAAGCCGAACTGATAACAGCCGAGACGCCGTTGACTAGCTCACAACGTAAACCACAGGCTCGCCAAATTTCACAAGCATAGCATGAATAATTTTTCAGACATTGGAGTTGAAAACGTTTTGGTAAAAAATGAAAGTCTACAAATCGGACAAAAATCGTTCGGCTGTACATTTAAAAGAAGAATTATAATATTTCTCATTGATTTTGTTACAAAATACATTCTGTAACCTGTCATATAAAACCTATAGTCACCAACTTACTTTTCCCAGATATTTTTTATACGAAAAATCATTCATTATTGTGGTTTAAATCTCATTTAAAGTTAGAAAACTTGCTAAAACTTGTTCGGTTGGAAAATTTTCGCCCCTGTGCTCATCGCGACGCAGTGGGTGTCTAAGCAAAGCCCTGGCTGCTCTTCTGTTTATTAATGTCAGACAATCAGGCTGATAAACACATTACGCACTCGTGCCGTCATTAGCGCCTCACAATGCACAGTCACACAAAAGGTTATTGTGTTACCAGCGGGGTACCGGACCACGCAACTTAATATGTTCAACTTACAATCCATATATAGTTTAGGAACTAAATTCTCAAACTTAAAATTGAACCACTTATAATAGGAATTTTGATTTCATTCTTTCACCAAATACTAGACCCAATACTGAACATTCAAATAATGGAATAACAAAAAAGTGCCAAAATGTGATACTCTGCGGGGTTACATAAGCTTAGATGTGTCTGATGTGAGTGGAATTTCGATTGACGAGCCCGCGATTAATGAAGCCACAGATTAGCTGAAGTTCCATACAGATATTATGCATTAAAAGCCCTGTGTAAATAACTGGCGATATTTAACATGGTAGTATGGGGGTTGCGAAGTTTGTGGCAAATTGGGGTAGGTTCGCAATGCAAATTGAACTCTAGCGGTCATAGTGTACCTTCGCCTCCCTAATGAATCTCTAAAGGCGTTCACATCTTTAAGTAACATTTGATGGTAATGGAGAGGTAATGTGTAATAAGAGTCCAATGAACTGATAGACTCCGCTATAGATGGCCACATCTCGCAGCATGCTGATCTGGCTTTTCCAAACAATTTTCAGATTGCGTTCGTCAATCCTTAACCATATATCATGAAATCAAGAGTTCTAGTTGGTGATCTGAATGGTTTATGGGTGATACGTGAGGCCCTCATAGCTTGAGGAGCCCAACGCCAAAGACTATCGATTCATTGGTAAGATTTGGAAAGATTTGCTTTCTCCAGTGACAGATGTACTGACGTAAAAGTGACGTAAATCAGCATCAGCTGACGTTGAAATTGGGCTTTCGTCTGTCTTTTAGATTTTTCGTCTACATTTTAGCACAGTTTTTCGCTTTTTCGTCTGCATGTTTAAAATATGACATCTAAACGCAAAATATTATTCCGATGTAATATCGCGGAGGCAGATATCACTGGATATGATGACTTTGATTCGTTTTGGTTCTAGATGTCATATTTTAGATATATTAAAAAAACCTATGCTAAGAGTAAACGAAAATGCCAAAAACGGACCAAAACTCAATGTCAAACGTCAGTTGATGCTGTTTACGTCATGTTTTGACATAATGGCGAAGCTACTCTCGCGGTAATACCACGCCCACTGATCTGAGCGGGAAAATCAATAAATAGTCCTTTTGCCGGTTCCTCGACCTGAAGCACAGAGAGCGGGGGGACATCACCGGACATGTATCACGTAAGCTCTGATGGAAACCAACGGAGAAAATTAGCAAATAATTCGAAAACTGAGGGAAAGAACAATTAGATATTTGGTGCCAAAATATAAACTACGTTTGGTATAAGACCATTTCTTTCGATACTTTTCTTTCGTGTTTGTATAATCAGCATATATTCTCATTTGATGTTTTCAAAATACAAAATTAGCAAGATACGAATGTAGCGTACAAGATCTATGGCGATGTGTTTCGTAACTTGTATCTAATTCCGCTTAACCCGGGGCTAGTGGCCGTATGAACGATCCTCACGATGTTCGGATGAACAGCCACAATCAAAGCGTGGCTGAGATGCACTCTCAGTGTATACTCTAGATAACGAAAGTCATATGGATTAAGAATAATGATCAGCGATAAAGATATGACATTTTTGGAACATCATGATGACAACATGATTTTCATCAATGAATCGTTGAACAATGTTGACCGCTTCTGTCTTGGAAGAAACTTGCCTATTTGATGTATACTATGATTTAAAGTTGGCACTAGTACTGTTATATGAATTACGTCTTTGGATTATGGACGCGAAAATTCTTTATTGGACGACGACTGAATAGTGAATGACGGACTAGACGCTTGTTTTCCATAAGAGCCCAGAATGAACATGTCCGGCGAAGCTCATCACTCGATAAGATGGATTTCACTATGCTGAGTATATCAGACGAAATATGCTGTTCAAGAGGAGGTCCGAAATAAAAAGCATGACCCGAGTAACAAATCACGAATCGTTAGATTCTTGGTATGTGCTTTAGAATAGGTTAACCGGAAGACTATACTGTGAAGTCATGTGGCTCTGCCAGTATGTCGGCACCTCTTCCCACTTCCCTTATATGTGTTGTAATTATGACCATAACGAAAACAAAGCTATACTTACATTGCTGTTCGCTTTAGCCTCCTGAAAATGCTTCTGGTGGCATATACTCCAACACGTCCAATTTATACACAAAACATGACCACAAACCCGGAAAACTACTGAAGATTATTTTTTAAGGTTTTGTCCTGTATAATCGCAAACACTTTTCAACGTGCATTTTGGTATGTTGCAGCACAAACGATGTACGTGGAGGAATTTCACTGTTGAATATTTGTGGTTTTTATTGTGCATTTTATTCTTATAGCTCAGCCAATTACCGCCAACGTTACCGGAAGTTCAGGTAGAAAAGCGTGCTAGTATATATATATTAAAATTGTTTTTAATTTAACTCAAATGTCTGTTTCACTTTTAATGCGATACCTCAAAATCGCGTGATCTATAAAGCCATCTTCTCCCACGATAATCGGTATTCAACCTGATGGAGAACGTTGATACTATTAGTACCATCTTCAGAAAGGCATGCAGGACACCATATTACCAGATTCTAAGTGAATGCAATATAGCCCTTTAATTCGAGATTGATGTCTCCCAACTCACCGAAATGTTGTCATTTGGAAGAACTATGATTATGGTGACAGAATGTTGAATTTGGTTCTTTGAATTAATAACATTTGGAATATATTCACTAGACCACACAGAAAACAGAATCTGTACGTATTTTTAGGCAAAATGTTCGACTGTTTCTTCGATTCTATCCCTTGATTAAAATGATAAGGCTAGATTACTTACTGTGGTTGATCTAGCGTTCCCATCACACGTTTGCACTTAAAAGTTGATGGTGGGGAAATGAATAATGGGGAACTCTTTGAAGATTCCAACATCCTAACTTACTACGAACTATAACGGCTTATATTTGCATGGTGGGCCCTCAATTTCTGAGCTTCCCTATCTCTGAACCAAAACTCCTGTTGAGGAAGGTACCTTGCGAGAAAAGAGAGATCAACTGTTTATAATGATATCGGTAAGGCGGAATGATGTTTCTATTGCCAGACCTTTATAACTGGCAATGACAATCATATTTTAATGCAATGATCACTGTCGTAAAGCTACAATTATGTTGGGGAGTTAGAATAAATGTTTCAATTAGGCTCTTGTACATTATCGAATGCGTATGAACACGTCCTTCACTCTGGCTACCGTGTTGATGACTTTAGTCTTGCTTACTTCAGACGCACATGTTTCCTCACCTCGTCCACATGCTTCATAGTATAATATTTCTAATGTTCGGATGAGCAGTTGTATTATTCAAAGAAGCTACAGCAACATATTATTTCGTATTGAGTGGAAAGGTCCTGGGAAATATTTTCTATTTCATGTTCGCACGTATATCACATATATAAATGGAATCTTCAGGAATAGCAAAGCCCCTTTTGGGTTAATGGAGATTCCGCGCTGACTCAGATACATAAGTAATGAGGGGGTCTGTCTTGGAATGAGTATTAGATATTGCTTTGATTTCAGAGTCGCGGTAGGACGAGTGCCATTGACTTAGTAAGATAACAGCATGTCATCCTACGTGGGGTAATTATTGTCATTCATTCAAATTGTCTACAGCATGCTACATACATATTAAAGAAAAATAAAGTGTGATAAAGGCCTATCTATTTACAAAAAAGACGCAAGACATGGACATTGATAGAAAAAATGAGTGATGATCCAATGAGGGCACGGGCTCGAATCTCGCGTGGGACTGGCCCATCCAGCATAAGTAATTGTACTTTACCAAGGAAGTATCACCCTAAAATATTTGGAAATTAATGTTACTTATATATATATCCTGCCTCAACCAAAAGTAAATTGATTTAATTTCACAGAAAACTATAAACAAACGTGCGTTTTTAAACTTTTCTAGTTATTTAAAAGCAGAAATTTGTAAACCTACTTTTCAGCGTGAACATTGTGGATCCTATAATTCATAGGATTGCTAGGATGTACTACCTCGCAACATTTGGGTGACATCGTTGTTTTCGTTTTCTTTATTGCTTTGCAGTCTGTATATTTGGACAAAAATGAGTGTGGTATGCATTTGTAACTACCATTTTTAAAATAAACTAACTTTATCCGTAAGTAATTAAGTTGTTTTTAACAAATGAATTTGCAAGCTCTTTAGCGGACCGGCAAGCAAATTGAATCGAGACGGCAGTTCAGTTTCTCGTTGTTGTGGCGCGATGAGTAATCTTAGTGGCGCGTCTGTTGATTTCCGTTTGTCAACTTAATCATGTACTCGCTTGGATTTAAACCGGGAGGCAATCAGTGTTGTGCTGTTGGTTGCAGTCATAAGAGTTCCACGTCCAACTGTTCCTTTCTGTCGTTTCATGGTAGTGAATTATGGCGGCAGCAGTGCGTTGTTGCACTCAATAGAGCCGCAGTAGACGAAAACGTTGCAGTTAGTTGGCAGCTCTGGCATCTAAATGCGACACCACAGATTATGTTTCTGTCACTTTTCTAATCCCCCAAACACACTAATAAGGGGATTCGGCTGGAATCACATCAAACCAGACAAACTCGCGTACATAAGGACCATTCCCTCCAGGCCAACAACGAAGTAAAGGAAGAGAGAGAGAGTACCTCGCCAACAATGCCGGTGCCGCTGAACAATTCACAACTCAGCATGAGGTACCGGAATGAGCATAGTACTGTGCTAATGTATGTTACTCACAATTAGGTGAAGTGACAAACAAAATAAACATACCTTCGCCCATTCACTGTGAGCTGAATGCGAGAATACAATCAATGCATTGGCCGCCAAAATTCATGGAAAACTTTAACTTCAGTATCTGTAGCATTGATGTTTAAATCTGTTGATGTGAAGGGGAAGTATGTATTATTCCCTCTATCTCTTGCTGCTAAATTAAACAGGATCCACACGATAAAGAAGTGTTGGGACTCTAGAGGTGGAAGATGTTTGCAGCGATAACGATGACCCAGACCGAGTAGGTTAGCGAGCTAATAAAACTATTTTCAATTATAATTTCAAACATAAAAGAATTACAACTGAGGTCAAATCCTATTATTTTAAGTGAAAGGAGCACTCAAGTGTGGGGTAAAACATTGTTCTGTGTTTGTATAGATAATGGTTTTCATTCTGATCAATCACATACAAAGGTAAATGTATGAATTGCCTCTTCTTTTATGGAATTTTAAAATATTGCAGATATCAAACAGAGCAAGCAGTCAACTTGATCATGATTACCGACACCCGAGCAGAGGAGGCCACGTAATCGAGGCTCTTGAGGAATTAGTATAAAAAACATGGATCAGTGTTTTTCTCGTGGATTGCAGGATGGCAAGAGAAGTGCAGAAGGAATTTGAGACACTTGAGGCGAAAAGTAGAATTCTTTCTACAAAAGTAACAGTTCTTTCTTTCGGCACTATATACATCCTACCATAAAACAGAATGTTATTATATGAATTAGGTCTTTGGAATATTGACGCGGAAATTCTTTAATGGACGACGGTTGAATATTAAATGACGGACTAGACGATTGTATTTGTTGCGTCATTGCGGTCGAATGTTTGAGCGACATAACAATGACTGAAATAAATTGTGGTGTTGGAAACGCTCATTGAATTGTCATGTTAGGAAGATATGCATATCAAGTTATATGCATATTTGGTACTCAGCATTATATACATCCTACCTATAATCTAGAGCCAAAAACCTTTGACATGTAATATGTTCACCAAATTAGGAAACCTCACTTTTCCATGACGTCAGAGTAAGCCTGGTCGACAGCATGTGTTAAGTCTTGAGGAGGAGATATTCACGACGCTTCTTCGTTTGCGCCTTGTTATACCATCAAAAGATTAGACCAGGCATAGCAGAAAGCGCATACTCTAACGTTTTTAATAAACTAAAATGGTGCAACTTGCTAACTGGAAAAAATTGGTGACATCATCAAGTGAGAATTTTCTTGAGTACAACTTCGTGTTTCAACCTTTTACACAAATACCCTTATTGTACTAGATTGCAAATAATTATTCAGTCGAACCCTAGAAAATCATAAACAGTAACATTGTAACTACAAACACCACTCACGGTGACATTTCTTGTTGGTATGAGTCCGTCTGGTGCTGTTACTTACATCTCGGATATGTGGGGGTTGGGTTGTGCTTCTGACAAGAAACTCACAAGTCTCTCCAGCTGACTGATCCATTATGCCAAAGTCATAGTGGATCAGGGCTTCATTGTTGAGGAAGAACTACCTCCTGGTGTTAAAATTATAATTCCTGCCTTCAAAAACAGTTACCGGTCAGTTCACTGCTGAACAACTGCATTTTTTACTTCACATATACATAGAGGAAGTGTAATGAAAAAACACAAGAAATAGATAAGAGAGAGAGAGAGAGAGAATTAAGGTTTAACGCCGCATTCAGCAATATTACAGCTATACAGCGACGATCAAACTAAATTCTAAGTATCCAATTCAACAACTCAGTAAACTAATGCGTTAAAACAGGCACAAACGTTACAATTTGTACAACAAACCAATCTCTCTCAAATAATCTTAATACAATCTTCTTTTACTCTGCTAAAAAGATCTTCCAGGGTAGCTGCTCGATAAAAAGTATCTCTTACAACCTTACAACTTATGCAGTCTATGAAAATGTGTTTCACCGTGAGATCTTCATGGCATGGAATACACCTTGGGACCGGCTCCTGTTTTAGTAACTATTCGTGAGTTAATCGTGTATGGCCGATCATACATCGTCTAATCATGGCCTGATCGAAACGTTTCTGACTGTTCGGATGAGTATAACCAACACTTTTTTTTGAACTCGTGAAGTTTATTATCCATAATATCTCATAAAGATTGAAACAGCTTTCTTACAAAAGCGCAGATAGATGGTCTGTTTGGGATTTCAACAGGATCAACTTCTTCATCTAGAGCTGCCTTAGCCATTTGATCAGATTCAGTATTGCCTATGATGTCAACGTGACTAGGCACCCAACAAAACACAATATCTATCGGTTGATCAAATCTAGTGCCATATAATTGTAGAATTTTCAGGATGGTGGGATAAGTTGAATTTCCAATTTTAATTGCTTGAAGGCATGATAGTGAATCTGAGAATATGACATATTTTTTCCTGCTAGTGGACCCGATACCTTCTAAATCTGATAATAGAGCTTTTGCCTCTGCAGTGAATATGAAACTTTTACCTGGTAGACGATAGATTTTACTTTTGGAACTAACGACAGTAGCACACGCTACTCTCTCACCATCTTTAGAACCATCTGTATAAATAGCTTGATGTGATCTGTATTTCTCTCTCTCAAGTAGACCAAATTCTTGTGCATACACAAGCTGGCTAGTGTCTGCCTTTTTATATCTACTTCTGGTTTGGCTAACTGCCATGTTGGAGTTGGTGAGAGCTCGTTAGGTAAAATTTGACTAACTTCAATACCAGCTGCTACAATGTGTGGTTTTATACGGATTCCAAGAGGTGGAATAATCGAAGGTTTACGTAAATAAAAATCTGCGTACTGAGGGTTGAAAACACAGTTATATGCAGGATTTGAATGGTTCGATCGCAGTTGTGTGATATATTGCAGCGATTGTTTAATTCTACGAAGTCCTAAAGGAAATTCATCTGCTTCGACATACAAGCTTTCTTTAGGTGATGTTCTGAACGCACCGAGGCAAAGTCTTAGTCCTTGATGGAGAATAAGATAGCGTAGCGTGCAAGATCTATGGCGCTACGTTTCGTAACATGTGTCTAATTCCGCTTAACCCGGGGCTAGGGGCCGTATGAGCCCATGTACTTCAAGATCCTCATGGTACTCATATGAACAGTCACAATCAAAGCGTGACTGAGGTACATCATTTTTAGATGACGACTCTATAACGAATATTATGGATTAAGAATACTGATCAGCGATACGGATTTGATATTTGGAACATCATGATGTCTTGCCGGCATCATTGAAAACTGTTGACCGCTTCTCTCTTGCAGGAAACAAGCCTATGTTTATGTATACTTTGTCTTTTTGAATTTGGTGCTAATACTGTTATATGGAAATGGAATAGGTCTTTGGATTATGGACGCGGATATTCTCTAATGGACGACGGCTGGATTATGAATGACGGACTAGACGCTTGTAATTTGCTAAGTTTGACTTGCTTGCACCATTTTAAACAATAGAACCATACCCAAGTTTGGAACGAAAAAGTGATCGATATAAATGAAGAATAGTTTGGTGATCCCCTCCCCACTTATAGCTGGTAACTACTTTCAACAAATCTAGAGCTTTCGTGCATTTGGCTGTCAAGCAATTTATATGCGATTTGAATGTTAGTCGCTGGTCAAACAATATGCCTAGGAATTTGACATCTTTTACCACTTTGATTTCAGTTCCATCTAATGTAATTACTGGATCTTTGTGCTGGGAATAGTAGTTAGATAAGAGAACATTTTTAAACAGTGGTTATAATCAATTTACCAAGAATGTAAAAGGTGATGTTTAGTGTGTAATACAATGTAAGTTCAATCCCCACATTAATAGTTCAACCCCCAGATTAAAATTCAGTCACCCTCAATTTTGGGGCATTAAACATTATTTCGGATATACATCTGATCACCTAGACATATGCAAAGTCACAAAGGCTGCATACAACTTGCATGATATCCAAAACATGAAGGAATAATGAATCGTCTGGGTATCATATTCCTGTTCTTATAAATATGATTCCCCTAACTGATCAAAAACTTCCCGTGATGAAATTATTAGAGACCTGAAACCATTAAATTATTTATTACTCAGTATATGTGTCCAATTTCAATATCAAAAGGGGGATCACGCTATTTTCATACTAATCTATCAAGTAATATTCAGTAAATGAAGAGGCGGACGACAGTGACACAAGCGATTCTGCTCGACTGAGCAAATTACTCTATCTAGTCACATGGTTTATAGGAGAATGCAATTAATTGGTATACTTATTTTATAACAGAAAACATTTTAACTGTTTTGAGTTAGAGACTTTGATTTATCATGAGATTTAGGCAGTAATTATTACTTCAAAACTGTTCTAAAATTTTCAAAAAATTAACGCATATGCTAATTTAGTCAACTAGCATAATTTATGTGGAAGATCGAATATGAACTAGACGAAACTATGGCTTGTCGGAATTTATCGACACATGACCACTTTGGTGAACCAGGCTTGGTGAGGCATGTCGACACGTGACCGTTTAAGGGTTAAATCTACAGAGTTGATCTTTTCAAACATGTTAGCTGCAGTGTACATTAGCATGCATGACAGACCAAATATCAAACTGCAGCTAAATGTTAGTGCATTTAATTTATACGTATTATTGAAAGCACATGCATGCAACAGCCAGAATATACAGTAGAGAGGGTTTCAATTGGTAAAAATTCGTATTTTCTCATAGCCGCCAGGTAACACCCATCATTGACGTAGGGCAAAATAACGCTAAAAGTGGTTACATCATTGTTGCACTTATAACGTAATGATGTCACGCTTGTGGCATATGCTTTGCAATTACCTCTATCTGGACAGTAATATACCAGAGGGACCTGCACATGACGTATACACCTAGCATTTGCTTCATCCTGTGTTCAATGTGACGATTTTAATCAACGTCACAAAACATTATTGCAGAATCTTGTAAAACATGGCTATATGATCAAGTGCCTCCACTCGAAGTTTCTCAAATTTGGCGATAAATCTTGCGTGCTGATAGCAAAATACGAGCGTAGCGTGCAAGTTCTATGGCGATACGTTTCGTAGCTTATGTCTAATTCCGCTTAACCCGGGGATATGGGCCGTATCAACGTATGTATTTCAAGATCCCCATAGTGTTCATATGAACAGTCACAATCAAAGCGTGACTGATATACATTATACTCTAGATAACGACTTCACAACGTATATCATATCGATTTAGAATACTGATCAGCAGTACGGATTTAATATTTTTGGAACATCATGGTGTCTTGCTGGCATGATTGAAAACAGTTGACCGCTTACAGGGAATTAGCCTGGTTTTATGTATATTATGTTTTGTCCTTTTAATTTGGTGCCAATGTTATTATATGAATTAGGTCTTTGGATTATTGACACGGAAATTCTTTAATGGGCGACGACTGAATATTGAATGACGGACTAGACCACTGTATTTGTTGCGTCATTGCGGCCGAATGTTTGAGCGACATAACAATGACTGAAAATAAATTGTGGTGTTGGAAACGCTCATTGAATTGTCATGTTAGGAGGATATATCAAGGTATATGCATATTTGGTACCTTAGATGTGGCTTATACCTTATCTTTAGAGTGTACCTTGTGGCCCAGTTGATTTCTTGCACCTTCGGTATGTATACAGCTCAACACTACCTCGTTGGGTTCAAAAGGTGTACCTTAGAATGGTATATACCTGATCAGTGCCTTGCAAAGTCTGTACCAGGTACCTTATCTACGTAGCTTAATTTTCAACAAATTGAACTGTGACTTTCTCTTGCAGGAAACAAGCCTATGTTTATGTATACTATGATTGTCTGTTTGAATTTGGTGCTAATACTGTTATGTGGAAAATGGAATAGGTCTTTGGATTATGGACGCGGATATTCTCTAATGGACGACGGCTGGATTATGAATGACGGACTAGACGCTTGTAATTTATAGTACCTCTCAGACTCGGAAATTTATTCAAGCCAAAGCCCAGTGTACTGTGTTGGTACCTTATCAACTATGTTAATTTCACAACAACTTCTTGGTATCTCTCGGACTTATTCACGGCTAAGCTATCGTACCAGCTTTCTTCATTTTCAACAAATTGGACGTGAGCCTCATCTGTTAACATTAGCATTTTTACGGCAGGCCTAGCTCTGGGCGGTATCTTGACAAATTTTATACAGTTTGACAAGTTTGACTACACTTTGCAAAGCATAGATGCGAGAAATCGATCTTTCATGTAAGGATATGTTATTCAGGCCTTTACATTCTTGTGTCAAACTCATTTTTGTAGCCAGACAGACTACTGTCCACCTTTTTCTGGTGAAACCTACATGAATAGAATAGAATAGAATAGAAGCTTTATTTATAAAAAACTCGGTCAGCCATCATCTATCGATGCTCTTCCTGGGAGCCGAGTGCTATAACAATCATAAATAACAAACAGTGTATAGGGTATAAAAAAAAAAAATAGAGCTCACATTCTAACACAATAAGGATCATGATTTGGTAAAAACATCCTCGTAAATGTATTTAAAACATTCGTGTTTAAACACAGCCAAAGATGAGCTGTTTCTGACACGGGATGGCAGAAAATTCCACGCCACTGGGCCCGAGACAGAAAAGGCTCTCTTATAAAAATCTGTTCGTGAGAATGGGACATATAATTGATCTATATTTACATAGGATCTAGTAAATCGGGTTTGTCTACTTGTAGACAATATAAGCTTGTCTTTTAAATAAGTAGGAGCAGATCCGTGTAAGCTGCTGTACACCAGGACACATTCGCTGTACATTACGTGCTGTTTAAATGGAAGCCACTTTAATCGCTTGTATAAGTCCGTGGTAGAAATTTCGAAACCACAATCTAAGATTAACCGAGCAGCTCGTTTTCTTAGTACCTCAATTCTGTGTACATCAGAATCAGTGCACTTCCCCCAAATATTAACACAATAGTTTAGCAGTGGTTGAATAAAACAATTAAAAAACGTTACTCTTGCAGACATAGGCAAAAACATTTTAAGTTTTCTCAACAAGAATAATTTAGAAGCAATCTTCTTGCAAAACATATCAACCTGGTTTTCCCATGAAAGATTTTGATTGATAGTTATACCAAGCAATTTTTCATCAGTAACAGAGTCGATAACATCACCACCAATAGTAATGAACAATTCAGATTGGGGCAGATAGACACGCTTTTGGTGTGTAGTCACTAACATGCTTTTCGTTTTTGTAGTATTTACGGCCATTTGATTATCTTGGCACCAGTTTTTAACCTCAGTTGCCCCATTTTGTAATTTGACTTCAACTTCTGGAATCGATTTACCGGAAGCAGACAGTGTAGAGTCGTCAGCAAACATTGTAGTTTTACAGACTGAGGTATATAGGGGTAGATCATTTATGTATAATAAGAAAAATAAAGGGCCAAGTATAGAACCCTGCGGGACTCCGGATTTGCATGGTAATGGATCCGAAACAGAGCCCTTAAAATTTACACGCTGGTAACGGTCTGTGAGATAAGACATGAACAACTCTATAGTCGAGTTTGTACAGTTATAGATCTTCAGCTTCTGCAGTAAAATATCATGTGAAATTAGATCAAAGGCTTTGCGAAGATCAATGAATATAACACCAACTAAATTCTTTTTTGTCTATATCAACAGACCAGTTATCCACAAGATCGGTCAAAGCAGTTTGACACGAGTGAAAATGCCGAAAGCCTGATTGGCTAGAATGAATCAGACGATTTTCTTGTAGATACAAGTTAAAATGAAAATGGATATGTTTCTCTAAGATTTTAGAATTAATGAAATACGGATCATGATAGACACACAGTTCCTTGGCTTGTGGGATATATATTTCAATAATTTATGAAAATCAATAAAATTATATTTTTTTTAAAATTCAAATCGATTTTTATTTCCTACATTTTTTCCTTTCTACTCTGACTCAAGTAAAGATAGTCCGATTAATTTCAAGCCACACAAAACCCGAGTTACTACAGTTTTTAATTTTCTACAATATCTTGATCTCTAAGACAAACCGGTACTCTTATTCTATCTCATGGAGATCAGAGTTTATCGAAAATATACGTACGGTAATCCGTCTAATAACGGTAGCGTTTAGGGGCCATGACGAGAATATTTTTTCGAAATGTCGAGATGGTATGCTATGTCGAAATTTCGAGACACTAAGTCGAAATGTCGAGATACTAAGTAGAAATTTCGAAATATTAAGTCGAAATTACGAGATAGTATGCAATGTCGAAATTTCGAGTTACTATATCGAAATTTCGAGATACTAGCTCATAGCCCTGTTTTATAAGTTTCTGCAATAATGTTTCGTGACGTTGATTAAAATAGTCACATGTAACACAGGATCTAGAAAATGCTAGACGAGATATGTATACGTCATATGCAGGTGCCACTGGAATATTGCTGTCCAGAAAGGGATAGTTTTACGATGTCGAAATTGTAATCATCTTTTTTGTCTTAAAGTCGACGAGAGAGAAGGCCCGCTTCATATAGATCCTCATGGTGTTCATATGAACAGGCACAGTCAAAGCGTGAGATACATCATACTCTAGATAACGACTTTATGAAGTATATCATATGGATTAAGAATACTGAACAGCGATACATCATGATGTCTTGCTGGCATCATTGAAAATTATTGACCGCTTCTGTGTTGCAGGAAATAAGCCTAGTGTTATGTATAATATGGTTTACCCCCTACTATATATTTTGGCTATATCTCTTGCGAGAGTGCTGAAACTTACCTCATTATATCTTTGGGTGAAGTTCTAATAGAAACTGTAAAAACAAAAATCCAAGTTGGCCGTCATGATGACGTCACAACGACGTCATTTTCAAAAACGCATTTTGGACGATTTTTCGGTCAGATTGTTCGATTTATGTGTTTTCTTTTTTCGATTTATGTGTTTTCTTCGCAGAAATTGGCGGATACATTAGTAAATAATAATCTGGTTTTTAGCCACTTTTTCATTCAGAAAAGTGAGAATTTTAAGAAATATAATGAAAATGTATGGTAACCCACATGGCCGCCGTTTTAATTTACCCATGATCCTCTGCTAGGGGGTCATGAAAATAGGCTCAAAATGACTCCAATATGATAAAAACTCACGGAGTGTCAGCTCTCATGTGTTTGCCCAAAGCCGGGTAGGTTTAATCCTACCTGGCCTAGGGGGCACTTTTCGCCCCACCCTGTTGGGTCTTTGATTCTATCTCCGCAGCGAAAACAACTTGAGAGATGGAATTCTGTGACTTTGTAGATTATCATATTGTGGTCATTTTTGCGACCTATTTGCAAAGCCCCCAAACAGAATATCATGCGCAAATTCAAAATAGCGACCGTGTGGGGTACCAGAAAAGGCATGTTTTCGTCATATTTCTTCAAAATTCCTGCTTTTCTGCGAGGAAAATTGGTGAAAATCTATGTTAGTTTACATCAGATTATTATTTTCTAATTTATCGTGCAGTTTTCTCGAAGAAAGCACATAAATTAAAAAACGAAAAATCTGTCGGAAAAAATTGTCAAAATAATTCCTTTTTTGAAAATGAGAAAGAGAGAATTAAGGTTTAACGTCGCGTTCAGCAATATTTCAGCTATATAGCTACGATCAAACAAAATTCTAAGTACTCAAACGAATAACTTAGTAATCCAACACATTAAAACATACACACATTAAAACGTATGCAACAAACCGATTTCTCTGAAATAACACAAGACACAGTCCTCCCTCGCCCGACTAAAAAGATCTTCCAAAGTAGTCGCTCCATAAAAAGACTCTCTTACAATCTTAAAATCTATACAGTCGATAAGAATATGTTTCACAGTGAGATCTTCGTGGCATGGAATACACCTTGGGACTGGCTCTTTTTTAATAAATGTTCGTGAGTTAATCGTGTATGACCGATCCTACATCGTCTAATCATGGCCTGATCGAACGTTTCTGACTGTTCAGATGCTCATAACCACCAGTTTTTTTTAACTGAAGTTTGTTATTATCCATAGTATCCCATAAAGATTGAAACAGCTTTCTTACATAAGCCCAGATAGATGGTCCGAAATCGCTGTATGGAATTCCAACAGGATCAACTACTTCATCTAGAGCTGCCTTAGCCAATTTATCAGCTTCAGTATTGCCTTTGATGTCAACGTGACTAGGCACCCAACAGAACACAATATATATATGTTGATCGAATCTAGTGTCATATAATTGTAGAATTTTCAAGATGGTGGGATGAGTTGAATTTCCACTTTTAATCGCTTGAAGTCATGATACTGAATCTGAGAATATGACATTCTAGTGGACCCAATACTTTCCAAAGCTGATAGTAGAGCTTTTGCCTCTGCCTTGAATATGGAACTTTTACCGGGTAAACGATAGGTTTTAGTTTTGGAACTAAAGACAGTAGCAAAAGCTACTCTCCCACCATCTTTAGAACCATCTGTATAAATAGCCTGATGTGATCTGTATTTTTCTCTCAGCAGATCAAATTCTTGTGTATACAAGAGCTGGCTCGTGTTTGCCTTTTTATATTTTGTTAGTGTAATATCAATTTGTGGTTGACCTAACTGCCATGTTGGAATTGGTAAGAACCTGACTAAAATTTGACTAAGCTTAATACCAGCTGCTACAATGTGAGGTTTCATACGACATCCAAGAGGTGGAATAATGGAGGGATTCTTTAAATAGAGATCCAATTGACGACACTCTGACGTCATCATGTGATTTACACTTTCCCAAAGATTTTGTGTTTTAAGTTTCAGTATTCTAGCGTTAGGCATAGCGAACATATATAGGGGACACCGTCAGCCTCTCCTCAGGCTGCTGTACACCCCATATCAAAGGGTCAGATCGGGTTACAATATAGCGTTTGCAATGATATCAGCTGACCAAGAAATGGACTATGAACTATAAATAAGCCCTGTGTGCATGAGCCGAGAAATCCTTATGGGAAGGGGCTCTTCAAGTACAATTTCAGCAAAATCCACTTTATGTCTTGTCCTGTTTCAAATACAGTCCTTGCAAAATCATAACTGAAATGGTTTAGACCATATATCAAAACATTATATTGGCTAGTTTAAAAAACACGTCCGAAGAACGGGAATTTATCCTTTGCTAAGGCGGCAAGCATGTCTTAACTGTTGACTGACTGGTTCACAGCAGTTGTAATCTAAGGCACTCGCAAACTAATGGTTTATTAACACATATTCTAAAATATGAAACATTACCATTAAGTATTATACCCCGGTAAACTCGCACCCTATATAGTATGATGAAATATGATGCAACACCAATCGACATATGTTGGCCAGAAACCCATGTGCCAAATTTCAGAGGAATCCAACGAGGTGTTTCGAGTTGATCGCGCCCGAAGACATGTAATTCGCACGGACGGAATGAACACTAGTACATAGTGGCGCAAACCACAGACAGATCTTGCCGAAAAATAAGTTAAAGGAAATTTCTATCGCCAAAAATCAGAGGATACTTCAGGTATGCCCATTACAAGCGTCTAGTCCGTCATTCATAATCCAGCCGTCGTCCATTAGAGAATATCCGCGTCCATAATCCAAAGACCTATTCCATTTTCCACATAACAGTATTAGCACCAAATTCAAAAAGACAATCATAGTATACATAAACATAGGCTTGTTGACCTACATTCAACAAATGCCATTGACAATGCATGGAGGGAATTTTTGCAAATTCCTCGATCATTTAGTCACATTTAGTCAATTTAGACAATTGAAGGGGGGGGGGGGCGGGGTCCTGTTAATGTGCAATAGGCTTATGAAGTTAGGCAGCGGAGAGATAACATTTTAAAGAGGCTTGTGTGAATGGGACCTTCATCTAAGCCCAGCCAGCTCCGACCGCATGTACTGTTTATCATTTAGCCACTTAATTACGAGTGAATATGAGCAATTTATATTAAAAATGTGTTCGTCAGTAAAGCTGATTGTAAATATAGTAAACAGTGAAATATGCAATGATTGTTATAATTATTATAATTATTATATCTACCAATGTATGACATATGAAATATGTACATATTTATCTCATTATGTCGCTCCGTAAAGTGACGGTTTTAATTTAAAGATTTTATTTCCATGATAACAATGGACACCATTGATTCAATGATGCTCGTTATAGCGTAGCCCCCACCCCTACATGTTTAATTCTACTTGATGCAGAACTGCTCATGCCTATTGTTAAAACGTTGCTTCTTCGTCTTTTGAAGAGGCTGGCCTGGATGGCATCGTCAAAATAGTTTAAATTGTCACGGCTGGTTGATGCCAAAACTTGCATTATGCATGTAGATTGTATGCACGGAGGGTTAGAGTTCCGTCACCTTGACTTGTGATGCTTGGCGCCCTCCTACGGACACAGGTTTTCAGAGCTTCTACACGCTATTTTACTCCATAAGGTGTTTAAAAAAATTCTTATCTTAATCGCATTTCCCATCATTTATGGTATACCGATATGTACTGCGCGAGGTCGGGCTTCACGGCTGCGGTTAATACTCTATGGTGAATAAAAAGCTGAAGAACGACAGCGTTTGTTGAAATGATAAATAATTTGTGTTTGTTGGAGTCCAACGAAGTAGAACATAAAGCTGGTTTCTTGCAAGAGAGAAGCGGTCAATAGAGAAGCAATGGTCAGACGGCTATCACTGATCAAATGAGTTCATATGTACTTTCATGGGTGATGTCGATCAGTCCTAATTCGACTGAAACATCTCCAACCGAGGCATCGGTACTCATTTTCACTACTTCGGGGTTAGACAATACTGAATTTCCACTGGTCGGAAATATTTTCAATACTCCTTAGCTAATCAGGGGATTTAAAAGAAATTCTCAAAAATTACGATTCTTACAACTGCGTTAACTTTCAACATTAGCATATTACTTTTAGAATGACAAAGGATTTTGAATGTTCATTTCATCGCAATGAAGAATTTGTTGCAGTATGCTGATCTTGTCCATTACAGTGAAGTTTTTGGTGAAATGCACATCGCGAAACTCGCTTTGATGGCTAAACGTGTACTTTTGCTTCACGAGACTGTGAGTAGTAAAACACAACCACCATGCAATTAAATGCTTGCGTTTATGGGTGCGTGAGTCTGCATGTTGCACGAAATGTGGCGACAGACCGTGTTTATCGTATGGTGACTACAGTCGGTGTGGTGTTGTATGACGATCAGGACCGAAAGCGTTGTATTATCAATTCCATTCCCATGCCTGGGTTCCTGACCATGTGAAAAATTGCAATGAACAACTGTTCGATCAGCCCTGTTAACTAGAATCGCCGATAACGTTAACTGCTCTCGTTCCTGAAATCATTAAATTCATTGTCTGGTTATACATGTATGTACTACATCTCAGTTCATCTTTTCCTTAAAAATGTGCAAAATAGGAGATTTCTTGTATAATGACCTAGCTCCGCTGTGGCATTGTTCTTTTACTACGTGAAAACAACGCTACGGCTGCAAACCAATCACCAGATTGAGTTGTTGGGAAAGTGCCGTACGGGCAATATTTGCCGAACCAATTGACCATAACCAATAACATAATTCGATTCTTTGTCCACTTACCTTCCATCAAACACCATTTTTGAGTGACTCCATCTCAGACGAGGGGAGTAAAACTGTCGATATCGCCGCTGTGCGTGTAGTGTTTGGCGCGCGGTGTTGTGGCGCGAATTCGGCGTTCGGCGCTGGGGGGACAGTTTTACCCCCTCGCCCGAGTTTAGATGTCTTGCAAAGCTAAACGTCGACAGTCACTCTTAAACAAGGTGTTTTATGAAAGGTAAGTGGACATAGAATACAATTATTTTATTGGTTATGGTTAACGGGT
Organism: Hanleya hanleyi; assembly: GCA_036873755.1. NCBI lineage: Eukaryota > Metazoa > Mollusca > Polyplacophora > Lepidopleurida > Hanleyidae > Hanleya > Hanleya hanleyi. The sequence continues at coordinate 184,235 of JAVTVY010044936.1, forward strand.
TCGGTAAATGTTGCCCGTCCGGCACTTTCCCAACAACTCCATCTGGTGATTAGTTTGCAGCCGTAGCGTTGTTCTCACGTAGTAAAGAACAAGGCTACACCGAAGCTAATAATGACCATGTAATGAGGAGGATAGCTCATTCCATTTAAATATATCAAGGGCAGATATAATCTATTTTATCATTTAGAAGGAGAAGTAATATTGAAAAGTTGTACTCATTCCATGACATTTAGTAAATACAATTCAATCTCATAGTTAGGCCACAGGATTCAGCAATCCGGGATATAAAGTGTGGTGATAAATTGTTTCTATACACGAGATAAAAATAAATATTGGTTGCAAAATGTAAAGGATTATTCTTTTGTCATTTTCCATGATCTATTGAGGTCGCTATACTTATTGGTTAGGGAACGACGAAAATTTATTATATGAGCGGTGATTTTGGTTTGGAAAGACGAACAACCGATTTATTGGTCTACGGTACTGCATGTAACACGAAGCATTAGCAATATTACGATTCGAAGACGAGCGTGTGCTTTCAACGATATCTGTTGACTTTTAGACACATCGCCGAATGTTCATTTCGAGGCAGCAAATAGTTTGTCCAGCATTGCTCCGTTCCCCTTCCACACTGCAGAAAACTCCAACAGACAACAGAATGCAAAAAACAACGCAATAATTAAAAGCACCAAAGTTGAAGTAAATTTGCTTTTGTGTCATCCGATTGCGGCTCGACAAACAACAATCATACCGTCATGCACTCAGTCTTTCAAAAGTCAGTCGAGGTAAATTTGAAGTCGCACTACATGCCGTCCTGGCTGATTTAAGTGTTTCATTGTCTCCATGGACGAAAGCGACGGAAATGAAAATGACTTGGATGGGACTAAACATTCGACAACAAAAGACAACGGCTTCTGTTGAAAGACCACCCTCGATTGAGAACCGTACTAATGGACAAGACCAGCATATACCGCCCAACAAATTCTTTATTACGATGTAATGAACATTCGAAATCCTTTGCCTTTCTAAAAGTAATATGCTAATGTTGAACGTTAGCGTTGTTGTAAGAACCGTAATAATATTTCAGTCTCACTGATTTATTTTAGATACCATCACCTTATCTGAATATCAATCAAACGTAAACCTATTTTGGCCTCCTAGTCCTAGGGTTTGGTCGTATTTTGTTCAAATTCAAACCAATTTTGAAGACATTTGACATCCTTGTTTGTGCAAAATAAGACGTTTTTGTATTCAGTAAATAGTATACTCCCCTACCAGATATTTTGATCAGATTTATTAAGAGTAGAAAAAGTTATCGTGCTAAGCAAATTCAGACAAATATCCAGTAACGCCTATCCTATAAACCACTTTCATAACCCCAACTGTTTTGCAACAACTGGCTGATGACGTCAAGAGGGGTCGGCTCCAGCGACTGATACATGTTTACTCAATGTAATCTACACACATATCAGAAAATAAACGAGCGAAACTCTGCCAATATCTATCCAAATTTCATTCTGTTTACAGATTAGTAAACCTGAAAAATTAAACATTTATAAACAATGTTTCTATTTGTTACTAAGTCAAACCTGCTTTAATTAAGGCCTTAATCTCCGATTAATTGCACAATCAAACGTAGAAAAACGGAAGTTAAAAGAAAAAGTTAACTCCCCTAGGAGAGAGTTGTCCGCCCCTAGGAGAGCTCTCCCATTCAATCCAGCGTGGTTACTATAAAGGTCATTGTAAGCCTTATTCCAATCCTCTTTCTCAAACCGAGACCAGTAGTAGACAAGGCCGCGGTACGAGGGGAAGGAAGGGAGGGCACATTAAATTAAAGCAGGTTTGACTTAGTAACAAATAGAAACATTGTTTATAAATGTTTAATATTTGCTTCCTAAGTCTTAAACCTGCTTTAATTAATGCCTCAGTACCAACATATGGAGGTGGGAACCTCGGACTTGAAGTAGTTCCAAAAGTAGGCTAAGTAACCGCTGGAATAACACAGAAAACATGGGCATAAACATGAAACAATCAACCATCAACAATTGAAACCCTGGTCAAGGACGAAAAAGGTTAAAATGTGGATAAGATACAGTTGTACTTATCTTGATTGTCTACATCCATGTAGCTGTGCTCGTGGTGTGGAAGTAACTTCTACCGAGAAAGGACCCCTACCCGCAGGTTGATAGGTCTACTGTGGAAGTAATTTCTACCGAGAAAGGACCCCTACCCGCAGGTTGATAGGTCTACTCGGGAAGCCATCTATACCAAGAAAGGACCCCTACCCGCAGGACGATAGGTCTACTTGGTAAGGCTTATCTGCATGCAGATTCTTGGCTGTTCCTAAGTCCGGGTGAAGCAGAACCAGTCCGTGCCTAGAGGTCGCCAAGCCACACCACTCTCAGTCCACAATCGTCTTACGTCCAACTTGTCTTGAGAGTTGAGCGTAGATGAACGCAGCTGAGATCATGAGAAGGAAGTCAGATTCAACCTGAAAGACACAATCAAAACCGCAGTTAAGGTAAAGATTACACTCACCATGGAGTCAGGCATCTTAGAGAGATGATTTAGTGTCCGACATCTCTTAGAGGATCCAAGGTCGTCCATCTGACTTATTTCCTCCTTCAATATGTGATCGAATCAAATGTGGACTAATAGTATGAATGAGATGAGATGAAACAGCAATTTGCAGATTTGCTGCAATGATACAAAATGCCGCCCCCCCCTTTTTTTAAAAATTTAGTTGACCACGTGCTGGGCATCTATAAGCGGCCCAAGCGTGGTCATCCTATCTGACTGGACTGACATATCTCTCAGATAGAAATTGGTGAACGTGGAGTTCGCCGTCCAGACAAGACTGGACAATGTCAAGGAGGAGCAGGTTCTTCCATAAATCTCAACAAAAGAAACCTGGCCGGTAAAGCCGAGGGCAATTATGGAGTAGTAATAGAAGATACTAATCTAACCTATCTTTTGAGTGTCTTCCTCCATGTAGCTGGGATGACACAGATAAGGGAATAAACATGAGACAAACAATAAGCAACAAGAAAAACCCTGGTCAGAGACGAAAAGGGTAAATCATGGATATGATACAGATATACTTATTCTTGAGTGCCTCCATCCATGTAGCTGTGCTCGTGGTGTGATATGCAAACTCTACCAAGATGTCAGGATCCTCTACCACTCGGGTTGTTAGGTCTTCTTGGTCTTAGAGGGCGCCAAGCCACGCCATTCTCAATCCACCAACGACTTACGTCCAACTTGTCTTGTGAGTTGAGCGTAGGAGACACAGCTGAGATCATCCAGAAGAAAGTCAGTTTCAAGCTGAAAGACACAAGCAAAACCGTAGTTAAGGTAAAGATTAAACTCTCAAAGTGTCAGACCTCTTAGATTGATGATTAGAGAGTCCATGGTCGTCTATCCGACTTATTCCTTCCTTCAAAGACGATCATGATGAAGAGCAAGATGGCTGCCTTGCTGCAATGGTGACAAAATTCTGCCCCCCCCTCTCTTCCTGAAAGAACTAACCACGTGCTAGGTAGCCCTTAGTGGCCCAAGCGTGGTCACACTATCTGACTGCACTGACATATCACACAGATAGAAATTTGTGAACGTGGAATTTGCTGTCCAGACACAAGAACTGGACAATGTCATGGAGGGACAAGTTCTTCCATAAAGGCCATGTGTAGCGATGGTACGAAACACATTAGAAGAAGCAGAAGACAGTAGTGGGGGCGTCAATAGTATATCTACCTTCTGGCAATTGATAAGACTATGTTATGGTCTTCTTCAACTACGCGGCTTTTTTTAAATATCAAGCCCTGCTGACAGGCGAAGGGATATGATAACCGTAGCCGAAAGCCGCGAACGAAATCGGTACGAGTAAGATAGTGACGGATGGCTCGAACAGGATCTAGCAGGAGATCGTCCACGAGGCCATGTACAAAGTCTGACAACGCAGGAATGGAGTACGAACGTTGAGCGCACGGACCTGAACGAACAGACTCATTTTTGGTTTTAAATTCAGGAATGGGCCGAAAAAGAATGCAAGACCAACCCGCTGTCCAGGTCATAGAAGATCTTTCAAGAGCATAAAGATGAGACACTCTGGACGCCAAAGCAAACGCCGCCACAAAGGCCGTCTCATAAGACACAGCTTTTATAGACGCGGACTCAAAGGGTTCAAAAGGTGGTAAATCAGGGCACACAGAACCACACCGATATCCTATTTCGGTAACAGTTGGCGAGTACAACGCGACTGTAATGCGAAGGCGCGAATAAGCGCAGAGATATTATCGTTAAGGCTAATGTTGGTACCAAAAGAAAGACGTAACACCCAGCCAGAGCAGAACGATAGCCTTCCATGGTGCTAATATGAGACTTCCTATCCTGGTGAAGGTGAAGGAAGAAGTCAATTACGAGGGAAATAGAGTCGGAAACGAAATGACGACCTCGGCACCAGGACAAATAATCCGCTGTAGAGACCGAACCCGAAAAACGAACGTAGCGAGCAAGGTCCTACATAAAATAAGCAACCCTAAGGTTGATGACAGAACCATAATGTCAAAGTCTAACCATTGGTGTAACGGTCAATACAGGAATAAAGTACTTGAAGGAGAAAGTCGGAAAAACTGTCCCCCAAGTACACCACAAAAACATTGTGTTGTTTAAGCACAATCCAAAGGTAAACGGATCTCAACACAATGTTTGTGTGTTAAAGTCAACATGGTACTGTGTTAATACAACACTGTGCTGAATTCAATTAAAGGCGACTAGTCCGTCATTCACAATCCCGCCGTCGTTCTCAGAGAATATCCACGTACATAATCCAAAGACCTATTCCATATAACAGCATTTGACCAAATACTGTTGATTCCAATACAATTTTGATATTCTGAACTCCAGACTGGAAACAACAAGGTCTAAACAGAACTCTCTTCGTAGAGAAACGACGAACGTAAGTAAATCACAATGTGACAAACCCGAGAGGAATTGATACCAGTGGATGGTTGACGCCAAACGAACGGACTTCCCCTCCCGCCGACGACCGACGATAGAGAATCAAAGGAAGTGCCGATGAATGGATATAAAATATGCATCTCGCAAATGAAGAAATGACGTGACAAACGGCGTTATGGCGTACCGGAAAAATGTCTAACCGATGTAATAGAACGACGCACAGGTGTATGAGAGACACATGACGGCGTAATGAACATGTCATCAAAGGTGTAATAGGAAAGCGTAATGTGAAAAATGCGAGAAACGTTGTATATGATAAACAACGTAGTGATTTCCTAATTCACAACAACTTAATGTATATACATGTACATGCTCATAATGGAGCAGGATACAAACTTATAAAAGTACACGACGTAACCGAAGGGCGTTGCAAACAGTAACCCCGAAGTCGATTGTAATAAATTTTCCTTCTCTTTAAACGCAGTAGAGATGAACATATTAAATGTTTGTAGCGTTAATCACCAAATGTAAGCTCAATGAGATAAATGGGATTATGGATCTTTGTGTCAGTGAACATGAAATAATGTGTCAATGAATATGGTTACATTATGACCTCTCCCGATATAATTTGTCTCCTGTACATGAAATTCAGTACTGGAGTTTTATATGGAGAGAATATTAAACATTTACAACAATGTTACTATCAATAACCAAAAAGTCACACAACCGACATCCAGAACAAAGATTTTTCCAGGAAACCAAAACAAATCCTTAAAGAATTTTAAATTCCCGAAGAGAGGAAAAACATTTAAAGTCTCTCGCCGGCAGGAAAATGAGGTTATTCAAAAATTTAGAATTTGAAATGACCTAACACGAACAAATTCGTCGAGAAGAGGAAGAACAGTAAGAACATTACTAAAGAGCAGTTTGATGCTCTAGTAGACTGTACCGGTAATACATACTTGGTAGAAAGAAACCATAGAAGACTTCACGACCTACGTGTCATTAGGCTTAATCCTTGCCGGACCAATACATTCCCACTCACGCTAGTAAAATTTTAAATTTTCTCATAGGGAAGAAATTAAAATTAGTGCATAACTCCATCTGAATTATAAGCGTAACACAGTATACAGATGGAACCAGCTTGGTGAGAAACAAACAAATCACATGTATAAAACAAATTTGTGTATCAAGGCATAGCACAGTTTCACAATAAACAGTGGACAATAGGATTACATACTCACGATAACCACCACGTGATCCCTTTGTTGATCGACACACCCTTAATCACATAAAGAGATCAGCAAAGACGCTCATTAAAATGCAACAAACAGTCGTAGCATTGAAGCCCCGTAACATCCATTTATGCTATTATTATAGCATCGTTTAAATAGGGTTGAGTTGTGATTACGTACACAAAAACAACAAACACGTAAACATGAGAGGCAGAATAAAACCTCCGTAAGATCTCTCTTGAAGACAGGATATCAAAATCACATAATAATACTTGATATGACAAGAGATTACCTTCTTGGTAGGACCAAAGAATTGAATGGATGAAGGTGAGACACTATCAAAGTCCGAACAACAACAACAACATGGAACATTGACGGACTGCTTATAAAGACTCGGATTTCCCCGGCGGGGAAAAAACGAACCTCCCGCGTCAAACGAGGGTAGTCCTCACAATCCTGGTAATTTATACAACAATTCAATGGATAAAATCATGAAACAACGAAACAAAAACTTGTTCGTTTAAAGTACATCACAATAGGCTCCATACTGACCGAACAAAACGGAATGTTGGGGGCTAATAAAAGCCCACCTCAAACACACCGGGTCGCAACTCAAAGTTTGTGTGAAGACGTAATATTGAATACACACTGGCCTAATGCAGGACTGTGTTATTTGTTAAACATGAGATTTCATAAAGACTTTTAGAAAAACATCGTCAGACAATCATTTCAAGAGAATTTAAAATCTCCGCCAAAAACCCAAATATTTAGCGACGTACGACACTAAACACGTGGCCGACTCAAACGAATCCAACATTCGCCCCAACAAATAGATCGGGCATGGAATTAAATAAACTATGTCCAGATTTAACCGACAACGGAGAAAATAGACACACGACGTTGTTTATTAGCTTTCTTCTTTTTAGAAGAAACATGTGGTACCGATAGACAGAGGCGAAATAACATGTGGCCAAGAATTCTTTTATCTGACGAAGACAATGGAATGCACCGAAAAGACCGACTTGGTCTTTGTCAAGCCGAACAAAGGAACGGGTTTGGGATCGACCCTAGACAATGAAGCTCCGGTACGGGTCAAACTGTCTAACAACCTAGAAATATCTTCGTGTAGAATAGCCCCGCTTGGCTAAATATATACCGACGCGGGCGAAACTGGATCTTGACCCACTATATTTCATATCCCAAAGAAATTTCTAAAACCCGTCTGTAGCATGTAAAAGATAAGCACGACGAACTTGGGCATAATTCTTCCAAGTCGTCGCCCTATAATACACATTCCGCGCACGTGGACGCACGACAACACAATTCTTTACAAGAAACACAAGCTGTGTGGGAGTCCAAAGGGGACAAAATTTTGCCCGCACGTACGACAAGGAATAAAACGTCGGAACCTCAGACATAATACAATAAGTAAGTTCCGAATAAACAACACAAGTCACACTTGATAAAGGATACACCAGCGAAACACTAATGTTGTAAATTGAATCTGAACACTTCCCTAGATGTGCACTGCTCGAGAGCAAACAGGAGAAAGAGGACGAGAATGGGCTGGCGTTGTCTTATATAGTAACCACGTTGGGAAGAGTGAGAGCTCGCCTAGGGGCGGATAACTCTCTCTCCTAGGGGAGATAATTTTTAGTTTTAACTTCCGTTTTCTACGTTTGATTGTGCATTTAAATGGAGTTTAAAGGCAATAATTGAAGCAGGTTTACGATTTAGGAAGCGAATATCAGTATATGTATTGACAATGTGGTGGATTCGAATCAGCCTCAGTTAAGACATCGGATGTGCAACAAATACATCATTGTACAGATAGAGTTATCACTTTCTTTACAATATGCCTGGTGAAACAATTAACTAAGAATGTTCAGACTAATAACATCACACCTGTTAATATGTCATCATTGGCTCTTCTTGGTCAGTACTGAAGAGAGCTGGTCTCTAGCTGGCACTTGGCAGCATGCTGGTTAGTTGTTTGAAGCCCAAAGATACAGTTGGGTCAAACATTAAATCTAACAGCTATTTATAGATATATCACACCTGGCTGCTGTCTGTCTGTTGACGATCATGCCGGGTGGGGCCCAGGAATCAAGTGTCGAACTTCTAGTTTGATAGGCTTCTGATAATATTCCAAGATAGAAGACAAATGAGTGACATACCTGACTGGAACATGTATGTGAGATAGAGGAGTAGGTGAGCCAGACCCTGACACAGCTGGGAACTACTCTCATCTTGATCACAGTTCAACAAAGACGATTTCTCGCTGATCCTACGAGATATCAGTCCAACCACTTGTAGAATGTACCTAATGATGAACAAAACACAAAAACAGGATATCAGTCCTACCACTTGTAGAATGTACCTGATGATGAATAAAACACAAATACAAGATATCAGTCCTACCACTTGTAGAATGTACCTGATGAATAAAACACAAATACAAGATATCAGTCCTACCACTTGTAGAATGTACCTGATGAATAAAACACAAATACAGGATATTACTGCAACCACTTGTAGAATGTACCTGAACACAAATACGTAATATAGGCCATTTCCAAGGATTTCATTTCAATATTCTTCTTGGCCATGAATACAGACCATGGATCATAGAATGGGTGAGGTGAGTCCATGAATATAGACCATGGATCATAAAATGGGCAAGGTGAGGCCATGAATATAGACCATGGATCGTAGAATGGGCGAGGTGAGGCCATGAATATAGACCATGGATCATAGAATGGGCGAAGTGAGGCCATGAATATAGACCATGGATCACAGAATGGGCGAGGTGAGGCCATGAATATAGGCCATGGATCATAGAATGGGCGAGTTGAGGCCATAAATACAGACCATGGATCATAGAATGGGTGAGGTGAGGCCATGAATATAGACCATGGATCATAGAATGAGCGAGGTGAGGCCATAAATATAGACCATGGATCATAGAATGGGCGAGGTGAGACCATGAATACAGACCATGGATCATAGAATGGGTGAGGTGAGTCCATGAATACAGACCATGGATCATAGAATGGGCAAGGTGAGGCCATGAATATAGACCATGGATCATAGAATGGGCGAGGTGAGGCAATGAATATAGGCCATGGATCATAGAATGGGTGAGGTGAGGCCATGAACACAGACCATGGATCATAGAATGGGCGAGGTGAGGCCATCAATATAGACCATGGATCACAGAATGGGCGAGCTGAGACCATGAATATAGACCATGGATCACAGAATGGGCGAGGTGAGGCCATGAATATAGGTCAAGGATCATAGAATGGGCGAGGTGAGGCCATGAATACAGACCATGGATCATAGAATGGGCGAGGTGGGGCCATGAATATAGACCATGGATCACAGAATGGGCGAGGTGAGGCCATGAATATACACCATGGATCGTAGAATGGGCGAGATGAGGCCATGAATATAGACCATGGATCACAGAACGGGTGAGGTGAGGCCATGAATATAGACCCTGGATCACAGAATGGGGCGAGATGAGGCCATGAATACAGACCATGGATCATAGAATGAGTGAGATGAGGCCATTAATACAGACCATGGATCATAGATTGGCGAGGTGAGGCCATGAATATAGACCATGGATCATAGAATGGGCGAGACGAGGCCATGAATATGGACCATGGATCATAGAATGGGCGAGGTGAGGCCATGAATACAGACCATGGATCATAGAATGGGCGAGGTGAGGCCATGAATACAGACCATGGATCATAGAATGGGCGAGGTGAGGCCATGAATACAGACCATGGATCATAGAATGGGTGAGATGAGGCCATTAATACAGACCATGGATCATAGATAGGCGAGGTGAGGCCATGAATACAGACCATGGATCATAGAATGGCGAGGTGAGGTCATGAATACAGACCATGGATCATAGAATGGGTGAGATGAGGCCATGAATACAGACCATGGATCACAGAATGGGCGAGGTGAGGCCATGAATACAGGCCATGGATCATAGAATGGGCGAGGTGAGGCCATGAATATAGACCATGGATCATAGAATGGCGAGGTGAGGTCATGAATACAGACCATGGATCATAGAATGAGCGAGATGAGGCCATGAATACAGACCATGGATCATAGAATAGGCGAAGTGAGGCCATGAATACAGGGCATGGATCATAGAATGGGAGAGGTGAGGCCATGAATATAGGCCATGGATCATAGAATGGGCGAGGCGAGGCCATGAATACAGGCCATGGATCATAGAATCGGCGAGGTGAGGCCATGAATATAGACCATGGGTCATAGAATGGGCGAGGTGAGGCCATGAATATAGACCATGGGTCATAGAATGGGCGAGGTGAGGCCATGAATATAGACCATGGATCCCAGAATGGGCGAGGTGAGGCCATGAATACAGACCATGGATCATAGAATGGGCGAGGTGAGGCCATGAATACAGACCATGGATCATGGAATGGGCGAGGTGAGGCCATGAATACAGACCATGGATCAAAGAATGGGCGAGGTGAGGCCATGAATATACACCATGGATCACAGAATGGGCGAGGCGAAGCCATAAGTATAGACCATGGACCACAAAATGGGCGAGGCGAGGCCATGAATATAGGCCATGGATCATAGAGTGGTCGAGGTGAGGCCATGAATACAGATCATGGATCATAGAATGGGTGAGGTGAGGCCATGAATATAGACCATGGATCATAGACTGGGCGAGGTGAGGCCATGAATATAGACCATGGATCATAGAATGGGTGAGGTGAGGCCATGAATATAGACCATGGATCACAGAATGGGCGAGGTGAGGCCATGAATATACACCATGGATCACAGAATGGGCGAGGCGAGGCCATGAATATAGACATTGGATCGTAGAATGGGTGAGATGAGGCCATGAATATAGACCATGGATCACAGAATGGACGAGGTGAGGCCATGATTATAGGCCATGGATCATAGAATGGGCAAGTTGAGGCCATGAATACAGACCATGGATCATAGAATGGGTGAGGTGAGGCCATAAATATAGACCATGGATCATAGAATGAGAGAGGTGAGGTCATGAATATAGACCATGGATCATAGAATGGGCAAGGTGAGGCCATGAATACAGACCATGGATCATAGAATGGGTGAGGTGAGTCCATGAATACAGACAATGGATCATAGAATGGGCGAGGTGAGGCCATGAATATAGACCATGGGTCATAGAATGGGCGAGGTGAGGCCATGAATATAGACCATGGATCTAATAGAAGCAATGTATGGTCTATAATAGGTTTAATTCAGACATGAGATAAAGGTGAAACTCTACTTTAAAATGGGACAAGTCATAAATCTCTTTGGACAGGATTTCCTGTTAGAACACAGACGATATTTTGCAAGCTATGTAAAAAGCATGGTCAATTGGCAACAGTATATTATTTTATGTTAGAATCCTACCATGCAAAAATTTCTTCTGGTGGCTGGCCATGTAAACTGTCCTGTTTGTTAGAGTTGTCTGCCCCTGTCTGTCCCGTGTCTGTGAATATGTTGACAGATAGGTGGAGTTCCTGTAGTCTAGATAGTATAACTTCCTCTTTGGACTGTGCAATCAACACCCGGAGTACTCCTAGGATAAGCCCCACCCACCTCTGAGTGTTGTTGACCGACACCTGGCATAATACATTTTCAAACATTTGAAGTAGGATGAGATGTCCCCACTAATGAGAGACAACCATTACTGTGATGGAGAGATAGTGTGTTATGGTAGATGAAGCTGTTATTCTCATTTCGGACTGCAGTTCATGGGAAAAGCAGGATAAGATTCCAGGTTTTCTTTTTTAAGAAACTCCCACAATGTTTGAAGTTAACCCTTAATAGACTGCCAAACAGGGCCTGATCCAGGCCGTTTTTGAACCCGTTATAACGGGTTTGGGCGCCATGAATTTGGGCGCCCAAAAAAAAAAAAAAAAAGAAAAAAAAAAAAAAAAAAAAAAAAAAAAAAAAAAAAAAAAAAAAAAAAATCTTTTTGTTAGCAAATTCCCTCTGAACAGGCTGAAACCTATATTAATGCAATTACTATTGCCAAATATTAAGTTATCAGGCTGTATTTAGACCATTCAATACTCCCACAGCTTCCATGGGCTTCGACAGTCCCACATCGCGGCCTATTTCACTATAACTTATCACACTCTGCGCCAGGTAAGGGTGCCCAAACTAAAAGTCTAGATCAGGCCCTGCCAAATGACAACAATTTGTAAAGCTAGGCCCTAACAGACTGACAGACAATAACTCCCACAATGGGTGAAGCTAGCCCTTAGTAGACTGACAGACGATAACTCCCACAATATGTGAAGATTATATAGATAGCCCTTAAAGTGATCATAAACCCTCAAGTAAACTTTCCATCAAATGAAAGACCATTGCAAACAGTGTGGGAAAATATTTACTTTAATTTTTTACGATTTTATTACACAGAGTAAACTGCAATTAAAGCATGGTATTCTATGGTGGTCTGTTGCAATCATATTTAGGTCCAGTGACGTCACACTGCCTTAATACACATATTTCAAACTTTGCATGCACTTTCCAATGCTTGATTCAAGCTTAATGTGTGTATACTTTGAGTTTCAACACAGACTCACTGTTCCAATTTGCATGTTTCACCAAAATCTGGGAGATGGTGACTCATGAGTGCCAAGTCAATTTGAATCTTGCATTTAATTTCCCAGATTTTAGAACATGCACATTGGAACAGTGAGTCTGTGTTGAAACTCAAAGTATACATACCTTAAGCTTGAATCGAGCACTGGAAAGTGCATACAAAGTTTGAAATATCAAACATTTATAAACAATGTTTCTATTTGTTACCAAATCAAACCTGTTTCAATTCATGCCTATTAATCTCCGTCAGGAAGATGATACAACGTAGAAAATGGAAGTTAAAACTAAAAGTTAGCTCCCCTAGCGGAGAGTTGTCCGCCCCTAGGAGAGCTCTCCCATCTATTCCAGCAGGATTACTATAAAGGCTCTGCAGCAGCCATTACTCACCCTCTATTCTCAATATAATTACCGAGACCTGTAGTGTTTAAGGCCGGCATGAGGGGACGGAGGGAGGGACCATTAAATTGAAACAGGTTTGATTTGGTAACAAATAGAAACATTGTTTATAAATGTTTGATATTTGTAGCCCAAATCTTAAACCTGTTTCAATTCATGCCACAGTACCAACATATGGAGGCGGGAACCCCGGCCTTGTGGTAACTCCCATAGCAGACTAGTAATCGCTGGAACGACACAGACATGGGTATACATACGAGACATTATTACTCAACAAGTTAACCCTGGTCTCCGACTCATAGGGAATTGAAGGAATTGATACAGCTTTACTTATCTGAGTGTCTCCATCCATGTAACTGTGCTTGTGATGTGGTACACATTTCCACCAAGTCGCAGGAAACCCGGGTACCCTAGGCAACAAGAAGGTCCTCTTGGTAGACTCTGTATGACTAGGGTTTGTCGGCCATTGCATACAGGGAGATCCTGGTCCAACCGTAAGAAAGGGGGGGGACGTACGCATTCCCGATTCTTGGAAGGTACCAATTCCACACCACTCTCAGACCGCAAGCTTCTTGAGGACAACTCACCAT